>VDFB02264232.1:0-28135 GCA_007258455.2 Sequoia sempervirens | reverse complement strand
TAAATGGTTGTACAACTAAAAATTTTTTTCCTTTTTTTCAACTTTTCCAAAATAGGTTGAATTTTATATCAATCTTCATCTCTTGGCCAACCTGAATCCAACTGTGAGGTCCATTTTGATTCAAGAGATCATCTATGAAATTTCCCCTACAAAACCCTCATATGCAAACTCAAACCAAGAAACCCTTCTTCACCCAAATTTGGAAAACTTTAGATTTGCAATAAACCCAACAAATCTTGACAACCCAAAAGCCCAAATTTGCATACAAACACCTGCAACATGTGTTCCATATCTTGTAATGCCTCAAACCCTACATGCATTTCCATGGCTTCAACTTTACAAAAACTCTCAAACTAGGGTCATAACAAAAATTCTTCAACCATGAAAGCTATGATACCACTTGTTAGGAAATATTGCATCCAAACCCACAAACTTATTTATTTTCTACATAACACATGAGAGATAAATATGCATAAAAATAACTACAATGCATAGATCAAATAGACAAGACACAAGATGACACAAGATAACACAAGATATACCCTTGGAAAACCCTCAAGAGGGAAAAACCCAGCCTCCAAAAACATCCATACTCCATCATATTAATTAGCAATAAAGCAATACAAGAGTTACAATGAATACCTCTGAAGCATTAAGTCCTCCAATGCATTCACATGTGTCCAAGCATGAATCCACACATCCCATGCCATGCTTCACAAATGCACTCCTTAGAAAGACTCAATAATGACATCCAATCCACTCAGCCAACCTAAACCACTACACATGTGTTTACTTTTATAGACACAAGCTCACAAAAAATACAACTAGTGGTAAGATGAAACCATGTGAATATAAAACCACTAACCCCTTATTTAATATTGGGTACTAAGACATCACATTATTTAATATTTCCCCAATATTAAATTATTATCACATGTCTCTCACACATTAAATAATAATACAATGTTACAATACAACATCAAGTGGTGCCCAAATAATTACCTAGTGTGATTTAATTACAATATATGATAAATCAATTTATACAATGGTGTACAACACCATATCCCAACATATATCTCTTGGGAACTCAATTTCTACTTCATCCTCATAATCCTTTTGGATTTGTTCTTGAAATTCAGGATGATCTCGGCCAAGATAAGAAGTACTAGGCTCATCATAGATGATAGGATTAGATGGATAGTATTGTGGCCATTCATGGCTATCTTCCTCAAAGGTTTGTTGTATGAGAGACAAATTTGTCATTGCAGAAATGATAGGATCACATTGTTTCTATTGTTTTCTACTATATTTCCTTTCTTTCCTTTCTACATAAATAGGAATAAATGACATAGGTAGCTCATAGACCTGTGGTGGAAGAGTGGCTTCAAACTAATTTAATCCTTGAAATTGTCTCTAATATTGTTGAAATTGTTTTTGCAGATGGTTGTTGTTCAATGGAGGTTTGTCATACCTTTGGTATCTATTTTGAGGGTAGCCTCTGCTTCTCCTAGTATGATTCATCATGACATTAGGCAGATCATCAAAATATTCTTCTTCTAATTGTCTTTCTGCTTCTTGAAGAGTATCAACAAGGTCTTCTAATTCAGCTTCATCTTCTTCATCATATTCTTCATAGACTGTCTCATAAATATTATCTTGTAAACAAAGATATTCTTCATCTACAACATCCCACCTTGTTGTTGTGTCAAGATTAGAGTAAACAGCTTTAACTACCTTATTTTTGCAAAAGCAATCAAGTGCTTTATGGCTAGGCTTCTTGCAAATATAACAAATAATTAAGTTGCTTTGCAGTTGAGGATTATTGCGCTTGCACAAGTATTTGTTTTTGGGAGCATAAGAATGGCATCTGGGGAATGTGTATTTATGGAATTTGACTTTATACTTGTGATGTTTTTTGTGAGCTTTGCGTTGAGGTTTTTAAATGGATTGCATCCATAGGTTTCAATGAATGAGGGAGCAATGTGTTGTGCCTCATATTTAGTAAACTTTTGTTGATACTTATAGTCATCAATGAATCTTAAAATTTGATCTTTAGAAAACTGAATAAGATCAATTATAGGTGTATTTTCTAAATAAAATTATCTGATTTCCATATATCTTAATACTTTATCACCTAGATTATATGGAAGTCCCTCAAGATACTCTGATTTAGCAAATTCTTTCTTTTGTTTATCCTTCAACTGATATAGTAACCTTTTGAAAGCTTTAGAATATTCAGTAAAATCCTTAAAATCACAACATTTCATTATAATAACATCCTTCATTAATCTCTCATTCTTACATATAGCTTCTGGACAAAATTCATCAATCAATAAATCTAACAAATAATTTATTGCAGGCAGTTGTATCTACACTTATTGTGGTTGACCTATCTAGGGATCTATTTATGTCTGAGACACAAATCTATGGTAGAATGTGGCATCCTTTTCAACATTTGACTTGTCAAACCACCAATCTCTTACAATTCCCCACATATAATTTACAACTAATTTGCATGTATTTTCTGAATTTAATCCTAATAAAGCTCTAATAATTATGAATGTATTAACCCAAGATTGTATAATCTGATAAGGGTCTTCTACATTATCAATATCTAGATGTCATGGTTGTATTGGGAAAGTGGTTCTCATCATCATAAGAGTATCTGACCTCTAAGCTCTCTTCTCGTGAGGTTTTACCTGATTTGGAATCACAAGAGTTGTGGGTATTGGCTTCTTCTCTTAGTTTACCAACCAATCTAATGAAAGAGAAAGATCATGTATCAATTGATCAATCTAATCAATTATTTGTGCTATATTATCACATTTTCTTCCTAAGGGTTGTACATGATCAATAATAGTTGTAACATCATCCCCTTGCTTGTGCAAATTATCTAGTACCTACTCAAACTAAGTATGAATCTTCCTTATAGAGGCTTTTGAATCCTTCATATTGTTATAATTATCTATAACAATATTTCCTATCTTTTTAATATCACTATGTATCAATTTTATTGACTCCTTAATAGATAATATATCACTGCAAAAATCATCCACATTCTCTTGTAAATGTTCACAAAATCTGGCAATGTAATTTCTTTGTTTAAACTCATTGGATGGCTCTTTTTCTTCAGTAGTCTTGGGTTGGAAATAATATTGAAATAAGTGAGTCTTTCCATATTCTATCTTAAAACTTCCCTTAATTGGCAACCATCTTCCATTCTTGTAGAATGATTCTTCTTGTTCTTTATACCATTCTAAGATTTTTGCTCTGGGCAATGTCATTGCCATATTGCAAAATGGATGATCTACTCCTTTTCCCTTTTATTTATACCTTTTTGTAGTATTGTTTGCTATAGATTGGAAAGGATTTTGTCCCTTGTTGATAGGAAAATCTTCAACTTCTACAAATAACTGGGATTTCTTCCTTCCTGAAGAGGAATTGAAAGAGGATCAAGCACTGTGAAATTCCTCAATGGATTAGAAGAGATACTCCTAACTAACAGAGATCTTGGTATAATACTGATATAATTCTAGTCAATTGTGTGGACTAGTTTAGTGGCTTCTAATAGCTTGGGTGCTACATGTTTCATCCAATCAATTTTCCATCCTACTGGAATTTCTATTGTATTAATATGACCTTTCTGCATCTGGACTTCCCCATTCAATGTTCTAGCATATGAAAGATTTTCTATAATAGTAGGATTATTAGTATTAGTCATAGAATGCAAGACTTGTATATTAACAGATGCATACTTAAATTTCCCAAACATATTTAGGCCATATAAGGAACTAAACACACCCCAACAGTTCAAAGAACCATATTTTACTTCTGCACATCCTTTATCTCTTGCTGCCTCTATAAGATTAGGGAAAAAGGTAAAAAAGATAGAATTATTTGTGAGTCTAGACAAACTAGATAGCTGACAGGCATGATTATACTCAACATGCCTTCTATCACAAAGTGAAAGGTAACAAACAGGCTTAATATTTTTAAGGTATACATGACCCAATAGTGACTTGAATAGCTCCAAAATGGAAAAAATTAACATCTTTTTGTTTCCTGATGTAATCTATCTCCTCAAGTGGAAAGGCAGACAACATTTTTATTTGGAAAGCTTGTTGAGGATCATACTCAAGAGTAAGCTCTACTATCCTCATTCTAGGGATAACAAAATGTTTGAAAGTAGATCTCTGAATGAAATTCTTCAAAAGATTTGGACTTATAGCACTCTTCTTATAGACAGATTTTGCTTTCAATTGAGGAGAATTGTAAATACTTACTTGTCCTTCAATAATATATTTTGTAGTATGAATATCTGGAAGTTCTCCAATAGTCAGATCTCCTTGAGTTGGTTGAATAGGAGGTAGCTCGTACAATCCTTCCATGCTTGCTTCATTGATTCTTTCAATTCCATCTTGAGCACTGAACCTTTGGAATTCAACCATTTCTTTGAAGAGTGAGAAGTCAGGACAATCTAGAGTAAGCTTACAGGGGTTTTATGAGGGAGAAAGTACTCAATCCAATAAGGAGAGACAAAAAACAACTCAAAAACCAACAATAATTGAATATATGATAAAAAGAGCTCAAATCTCAACACCAAAGTGAAACCCTATAGAGATAAACTCTTCGCTCTCTAGATGGATTACTCAATACACTTTACTAGAAATGGTGGTTACTGACTCACCATGTTGGTTGGATCTGATACCATTCTTTTTTATTTTTAAGTCATTAGACTATACTTTAAGCACAGGGCAGTGGATTAGATTAGAAGCAAACAACGGCGGAGGCTAATGACCGAATGGTTATGGCTTCTGGCTGAGTACCTCAGCAATAATTATAACAAAAAGGGGGACAAGGGGTCACCTTGCCTCAAACCCATTTCTATTTGGAAAAAATCAATAGGCACACTATTGATCAGGGATTTTTTAGTGGCGAATCTTCACCAATTGGCAAATATTACATATTGGCCAAGTTGAAATTGGCGAATAAATCACAACCAACAAGGTGGCCAAATCACCCGGATTTTATGATTTATCGGTCCAATGCATTTCCATTCGCCATTAATTTATTTTATGAGGCATATTTAAGTAATAATTTCACCATAAAAAACTACGCATTTCAAATGGACCGATTAATATTTTTGCCTAGAATCTCGAAAGCATGTATTAAATCACCTACATATTTGCCAATACTATTAAAATAGCATTGTGTCTCAGGATAGGTTTTTCCAATGCCATTAAATATTCACTGCACATGAGGACCCATTTTTCCAATTAAAATTTACAAATACTTGCTTATGAGGACCCATTTCGCCAATAACATTAAAAAATAATTACATTTGAGGACACATTTCGCCAATTTTCATGACACTCCATGCTAATTGTAGGGCTATAATCACCTTGAAAATTACATCGTATGTGTTTCTGCGAGGTTTGATTCACCCAACACTTAAATGTATCATTGTATAATCATGTTGGATTTTCCAAATTTTTAATATACCATTTAAAAATCCCACGAAATTCACCAAATATGGATTGATATAAATACAATCAAAACTA
This sequence comes from Sequoia sempervirens, assembly GCA_007258455.2. NCBI lineage: Eukaryota > Viridiplantae > Streptophyta > Pinopsida > Cupressales > Cupressaceae > Sequoia > Sequoia sempervirens. The sequence goes on along the minus strand of VDFB02264232.1, from coordinate 22,574 downwards.
TCATTTATTCTTACACATTTTGTTCAATTCTGAACTTGTGAGCTCTCGATTCGGAAGTTGGACTTGGAACCTTGAAGTTGATTGTACGAAAGTTACGAACTTACAACATAGGCATTCCTGCATTAATGAATAGCAATTCATTGAAAACCTAAACTTAAAGGTGAGTGATCATTTCTTCATATTATTATAAGATTTCTTTATCTCTTTTCCATTCTTTCTTCAATCTTAAATATGATATTTAGTAGGGAATGGGATCTATATTTTATGTCCTTAAACAAGAAGACATTTTTTTCCAGCTTTTATTTGAAGTGAGAGATCAAGAAGTTGAGCAGCAAGTGCAACAAACGTAAGACTCCTCAGTGTGGTGAAGGGACTGGGAGGCCATCAAAACACCCAAACCATATAGTCTTACTTTGGAATTGGCAATGTTTCTAATCCATCTGATCAAGATGGAGCTACATCAACTCTTCCACCAAATATTAATTAAGAAGGAATTCATAATACCTCACTGCCACTGGAAGGTGGGATTTTCATTGAGTTAAATGAGTCAAATAAGGATGGAAATATCATAGAAGATGTTCCGAGGGATACCTTGGTTAGCCAGAATGAGATAATTGACTTGGATGAAAATGTTGGTGTCGTAGATGATGTTGGTAGCAAGAAAATAAAAGTCAAATCAACTTAAATGGGGCACGAGTGGGAAATGACGAGTTTTCAGCTTGATTGGGTGTCAAAGTACCCATTCATTGAATGAGTAGAAGCAAACAAAAATGAACCTCCAATAGAATGCAAGTGTATGATTTGTAGTTGGAAATGTAAAAGAGACAAGAAGTTGTAGCTAAAGCTTGACACTATAGAAAAACATATTGGTAAAGTTTATGAAAAACAAATCATAGACAGAAAGGAACAATTAGTAGTATGATGGAAATCAAAGGAAGAATGTCTTCATGTTAAGTATGCCATGGAATATGATGAGCATAAGCAAAGAATTTCAAAGCTTGGTGCATGTGGAGGTACAATTGAGGCTCAATTTCGAAAATTAATGGAAGGAGCACAATTGGAAAAAACTATTCAGATGAGTGTTTTTTTTCGTATTTTTTCCAAAGGGCGTCCTATGATAGACTACCCAGAATATTTTTATTTATTCTTTTTTAGGTGTTCTAACTTTCCTAGCAAACATTGGTCAGTAAACATTGGATGGGAATGGGAAAGTTGTCTTGCTACAATGGAAAAGAAAGATTTAAAGGAGAAAGTAAAATATTCAAACTTCATTGCATTATCTTTAGATGAAGTTACTGTGGTAGATAATACTTCTTGGATTTATATGCATGTGTATATTGTAAAACAACATGTTCACCAAGCTCATCTTCTCTATTCAAATAAAATAAAGGACAGTTCAACATCACAAAATCTATTTGATCTAGTCAAGAAATTTGAATGAAATTGGAGGTATGGATGACTTGACAGTTGCCAAAAAGTTGGTGTGTGTAGGAGCTGATGGAGTTGTAGTAATGCAAGGTCACATGACTATTTTTTCACAAAGTTACAAACTACTTGTGCACTATACACGCTTGGAATTCACTACATGGATTATAGAATGAATTTAGCATTTAGAATTGTAAGAAAGTATCCTATAGTATCAAAAGTTGAGAATCTAGTCTGCAAGCTCTACACATACTTCTGCCAAAGTCCCAAAATTTTTGTGAAATTCCAAAATTTTGTTGAGGGAATAATAGTAAGAAATAAGCTTCTTAAGGATGTTGATACCAGATGGATCTCCTTCCATGGACCAGTGCAATGAGTTCTTTCAAAATATTGATCCTTGATTGGAATAATGTACGAGCATTGCAACATAGAAGACAAAGCTCCTAACTTCTTACATAGGTTAAGTGATATAGAGACACTCTTGACTTTAGCTAGTCTTCTCCCCATGTTGGATGAAATGAACAATCTTGTGAAGAAATCCCAAGACAAAACTATGTATATCTATGAATATACCAAACTACATAGAATGGCATGCATGGCGCTCGATCATCTATATCTAGATCTAACTTCTCAAAGCCCAATTTTTTAAAACTTGTAGAAAATTACATATTTGAATCATCCTAAAAAAAAATTACAGTTTAATGCAAGTGGGCACTTATGTGTCTTTGTATGTGGATTTGAGATACCAATGCACCATTGTATGATGGTCAGGTGCTCTATCAGAGAAGTACCTGTTACAAAGGAAGATTCTAACAACATTGTTAAATATATTAGTGATAATTTGAAGGAAATTGCAAAATCTCTTTCCACAAATATTTATCATAGATTCCCTTGAGATAAAATAGTTGAAGCCATGTCTATTGTGCATCCTCAATTTTGGAATCGAGGCACCCGAGATAGCCCAAGATATTTTCATAATAAAGTAATTACCTTGGTCAAACATTTTTTGAAAAGTGTAGAATACAATGACCAGACAATAGAAGGAATTATAAATGGATATAAGCTTAGAGAAAAATGTAAGCATTTTGCAAGAGTATGATGGACCAGTTTGATTCCATGGAGAATCCCATGGAAGTAGGATCAATAACAAAGGACTGGACAACCTTAGGTCAGAGTGAAATATTGCATGGTTCGATATCAAAATATTTTAAACTTTCTAATTTATGTCAAACAATGATATTGGGGTCAACAGAGGATGAGAAATTTTTTAGTTCATTAGTGTTTTTGAAATCAAAGATAAGAAACAAACTAGACAAGAATTTGGAAAATTGCTTGAGGGTGTTTGGAATTGCGTATAATGTCAAAACTTTTCCTTTTGAAAGGAAATTCACAATCTGGAGGTCTGTATGTGAAAGAAGAGGGTTGTGAAACACCTCAAACACTGGTAGTGGTGGCACTAGCAGTGGGACAAATGATAGTGACACAATGAATTTTGAATTTGAGATGCAGTGTACACAAGGTGAAGAAAATGAAGACCAAACTCAGAATCAAGATGACTCTTTTACTTTATCTCAACGTGAGTTTGAGGACCCTGACTTCATTTGGAAAATGGAAGTGAATTAGCAGTTTTTAGGTATTTATACTACACTCAATGAATCATATTCCAAACTGTAGTTGATTGATGCCTTATCCACAACTGAGTTAGAAAATGAAATATACTCCTACAACAGACTAACTCATGGCTTCTTATAACCTCGTGACCTTACAATGAGAAACCAAGCAACAACACTTATCACACTACTTATAAATTCCTATTGCATTTCCATTCACATGATCTTTGATAAATAACTGAAAGGAATATTAATCCATTCCTTGAATAGAAGCTAACAGTTCAACATCCATAACATAAATGATGTCATATGACAACTTATAAATAACCCTTGATTCTTTTGAGTCAAAAGATAGTGAATACAATACTGAAGAGAAAAATAGGTCGATGTTCAAAATAAATAAATGCATTAAGTATTTGAGTCATATTTTGTTATTACAAAGAAAAATTGCAATGTTTCCTATATGTGTTATCAAATAGCTTAAACTATGCAAAAAGAGCTTATAGAGAATGAGATGAAAGATCAAAAAATTAGAACGCTTTGAAATTTTGAATGAGGCTCAAGATTCCATTTTATAACATAAGGGAAGCAACAAGCAAAGAAGTGAAGAACCTTATCCCAAAACTTTCTGATAACCAAATTCTTAGACAAGAGGCATAGGAATAAAAGCATGGATGCACTCACAATTCAAGTAAAAAATTATAATTTTCATTTCATTCCTTAAACATATCCTCAGAAGGCCAGTCATGAGCTAAGAGCTTTTCTGCATTCTCCAAATTTTGATGATACTTGGCATCAAGTAAAGCGCTGGCCTCTATACAAAAAAAATCCATTATTTGTTATGCATTGACCATCCTCTCTAAATAGGAATCAAGCTTATTTAAATCAAGTTTGTTGTCTTCGTAAATCAGAGGGAGGAGTGTGGGGATTACACTATTGAAACTATCCTTTCATTTATTTGGGGTCTTCAACTCCCCATTATCTTATAACTGGTGGGGTACAACCCTTTTGTCAAAATTTATGAACGAGTTCATTTTTGCTCGTGCAACTTCAATTATATTTTCCAAATACCCTTTATGATTTTGTGCCATCTTGACAATCTCAAAAGTAAGATAGATATCAAGTGGGGCATCAGATGTGTTTGTAGATCCCTTATACATACCTTCCAAAATGAAAATATAAGATTCCATTATTCAAATATACATTCGAGTTGCCCTTGATCCCCACTTATTTTGGTAATGGCATTTCTCAAATTCAGACATGATACATGGGTATTTTCTAGCCTTCTTAATATTTTAGACAATCTATACCTCAGGATGCACATTGCAATGCACACACTCTCCTTTTGTTGATTTTGTTGAGCATTCTTCAACTACTCTTCCAATATTTGAATCTTTTCTTTGAGCTCTACATTTTCAATCATCACATGTGTAGGGGGAACTATAGAAGAGGAGCTTTTTCCCTACATACTTATAGGAAGGGATGTTTTTTGAGCCAATAATACCTATTGTTGGTTGTAAGCTTCCATGAGATCATTATGTTCCTTCAACACTATATTAAGTCTATCTTGCAACCTTCGAATAGTAGTTTCATTAAACTTGGCAACATCTACCACTAATGTAGCAAATTCAGGGGCAGAGTTGTCAGAAACCCTCTTTACAATCAAGCTCCCTTTGATACCCTTACCCTTCAATGCTTCAACAATCGCAGGCTTGTTTGTAGTTGGGGAAAGGGCCCAAATTGCAATGGCTTCCCAATGTGGGTTGAACCTTGATCCTGACAATGCCATCTCTACTTCCTCTTCTATGGAGAAAACTTCTCCTTCTTGTTTACTAATAGTATCAAAGACAATTGCAGAAGCAATGTCCCATTTAGGGACTAGAAGTAATCCATTATCTTCCATCATTCTTTTCCCTTCGTCAGGTGTAATGTTTTTTGAATCAAAATTCATTTCCGCCCTTACATTTGTAGCTACTTCATCATAATTTTCTCTAGGAATATCTGCTTGTGCCAACTGAACTCTTTTTAAAGGTACTCCTTCTTTGATCTCAAAACAAACTCTTTAAACTCCTGGGATTTCATAAACTCATCATTAGACATGAATTGTGAACATTCCAATTCCCTCACATCATTGAGGTTATCTCTCCCCGTAGCCATGTCCAACCTGAACCTTTGTTGAAGAAGGCCAACAATATTTGGTCTTGGGGGGGACGACATAGACTGCTAAATTTCATCCATGGTGATATGAACATCTTCACTTTCATTTGGATTGATGGGATTTTCAACCAACAATGGTGGTTGCACAACTTTCATCATCTTATGTGGTTGCTCTCTTGGGGGAGAATCAGAATCCACACTGATTGTTTGAGGGGAAGGAGAGGGAGTGACCTATGGTGGGTCTGAATGCACATTTTCTCTAATTAAAGGCCCCTGGGGTTGGGTACTTTTGATAGAGAGGTTAGGTGAAGGTCTAGGCCACTTCACTAGTTTCTCTTCCAAGATAGGGGTCTTACCTACAACTTTGTCAAAATTCTTCAACACCACCTTAATCTTGGAAATTGGATCAACAATATCAGAAAATGCTTCATGATAATCCTTATCATTATTTATCTTGACAGCTCCTGCCTTCTTAAATGCAATCCATTTCGCCTTTTTGTCTTTTACCTCAGATTCATCCTTGCAATTTCGTATGACATCTTTGTTTTCATCAACCTGATGGAAAAAATTGGACCTTCTGATACTTTTCCTGACCTCGCGTGTGAAACCTTCAAGGTCAGAATCCCTAATATTTAACTGAAATAACTTGTATTCCCCAAGAATTTCTTTTAGCCTATCTAAGTCATCTCTGGTAAAAGTGAAATCTGAAAAGGTAGTAACATAAGGGGAAAAATAACCTTTCTTTTATTTCCTTAAATGAAACTAATCAATCTCATTCAATTTCCATATAATTTCCATGAATGCCAACCTATGTGACACATATCTAGGTAGCACATGGGGGGCTTGAGGGCACCCATATATTCTAATAACAACTGATTTGTCATGGAGGTCAAAATTTCCCCAGTTATGTTGTACTCTTAACTCCAGCCTCCTCTTTTTGGGCCTAAGGAATTCCAAAATTTCCTTGTGCAATCTAACTCTAGGTAGACCCAACCTTGTCATGACTTGTCTTACAAAGCAATTCTCAAAAAAATAATAGTCAGACTCACTACAATGTTTGCCCCAAATATGGGTCCAACATTGCACTAGGAGATCATTTCCCTCTTTATCTTTCATATTCAGTTGTAAAAATCTACTCAAATGATCTTTCCCTTTGTACAAAAGCATATGGAAAGGGAGAGAATACCACATGAAATTCACTTTTGGCTCCTTACCACTTTGCCTTCTCTTAATGTCCACTAGCAGATTGTGAATAGCCTCAGCTAAAAAGTTGGCATAGTCAAAGTCACTATTAACAAAAGGATTATGTATATCATCAGCCATATACATAAGAGGTATCTCCATTTTTTAGCACACATCTTCTCCCAACACCTGGAATAATTCCCAATATGTTCTTCTGAAATAGTCTTCAAAAGACTTGACATCAAAAGGCTCATGTTCGTTATCAGGGATTCTCAATGACTTTCCGTAGAAGCTTTTATGTCTAAACCTAGGGAGTCATTTCACTCTAAATCTATTTTTGTCTTGCTTGTATTTTCTTTTGAAAGAAGCAAGATCTATAACCTTATTTGTGGCCACATTAAGTCTAAAAACCTCACAAATAAACTCCCTGGTTATATCCATTAGGACACTTCCATTCAATGCCCTAATTACTTTGATATTCTCATCATACCCAGAAGCAAGGCATCTGATGAGTTACACATTTATAAAGACATTAGGAACAACCAACTTCCCCAAATCATAGGTCCATGCATTGGACATAGGGGAATGACTATTTCTTTTTCCATACCAGTGTAGGAACAATTCCCACAAGTGATTGCGTCATCCTAATACTTTAGCTCAACATCTCTACAATTTTTGGCTATGTCTACCGTCCCCTCTATTGCATTAGGGCTAAGGTTATATTGATGTTGAGGCTTTTTTTAGGAATGCGGAAACTAGGCCAAAGTATACTCCTCCAGGGTCTTTTAGATGTAGCGCCAAAGGGTTGGGTGTTTGATTGACTCATAATTCTAGAATGATTTAAAACTGATTTCTACGGTACTTTGCAACAGAGTTTTCAGACTTGATTATGAGCTTCAAGACCAACAATGGTGAATTTTTCCAAGAAGGGCGTACCTATTTTTATTTTTTTAGAGCTTTAGCTCAAATTGACACAAAACGACTGCACCTCTACAATTTTTGCTACTATGTCAGACCAAAAAAATGAACTAAAATTTTATGAAGGAAATTATGAGCCATCATCCATCACATCTAACATCTTATTTGCGCAAGTGCAGTTCATTCATCTACCTGTTTATCAATTTTGAACATGGGTCATCCATCAGGAAAGGGACTTACAAATCTCAAATTTCAATGATGAGTAAAGCCTTGATTTTCTTGAAAAGGACACAACCATCCCCTCTATCCAATAGAATTATCCCATATCCCATGTAAGAATATCGTCACAGAGTGTCCTTCCACAATTTTGTAACCAAGAAAAGGACATGCTACTATGGGCCCATGAACTTGCAAAATCCTTTTATCTTCCACCACGTGGCTGCATTCTGTGGAGCCTTGAAGTTCTTGAAAAGGACATAATCATCCCCTCTCTCCAATAGAATTATCACATGTCCCACGTGATAATATTGTCACATAGTGTCCTTCCGCAATTTTGCAACCAAGAAAAGGACATTTCGCTATGGGCCCATGGACTTGCAAAATCCTTCATCTTCTACCATGTAGTGAACATAAAACAATAAAATTATAGAAAATTAAAAGTTTTGATTTTGATTTTTGTAGACATGTTAAAATTACATCATGCATAATCATATTCCATTCATCCAATAAATCAGGACTTTATTTAAATCAAATCCAAATCAATCATTTTCTGGATTTAAATAAATCAGAGTATCAAAGTCCAAAATGTCAAATCATTTAATCAGCATTAAATCAGCATAATCATCATTAAATTAATCTAATCCTAATCTAAGGCTAATCCCATCCCACTTGCACAATAAATCAATTTTATTGATTTATTAAAACAATCATTTTCCCTCAACCATGACAAGTCAAACAGGGCATTTATTGCTGTTTTTCCTTGTCCCCCTCTCAGCATTTATGGCAAAATTTGAATTCAAATTTTCCCCCTCTTGGGCACTCTTCCCAAATCTTGCACACACATCACCTAATCACATGATGACAAGTGTCCTTATCTCATTGGCAGAATCTTAATCCCACATTGGTCCCTCTTCAACATTCAACATTTTGAAAATCTTTAAATAGGTGCATCATCCTCAAGCAAATCCTCCACAATCTTGCAAGGTCACTCTCTTCATTTGAGATTAGATCTTGTCCATCATCTCCATCATCCATTTGCATTTTCATCTTAAGCTTTGGTCAAGGATTGGGAAAGGGTCACTAGCACATGTGACACCAATCCAATATGGGATAGGTTTAATGTCATGTTTTTTGTATGCTTTTATTTGGCTTCCCTTGTTTTATTTATAGCATGATTAACATGACTTATTATTCCATATGGATGTTGAAATATTGTTGTATTTTAAACTAACCAAATGCAGATTTTAGCATCCACATATTGGCGCTAGAAGGAGGGCTTACAAAATGGTGTTTACATTTATAGAAGTGGTTTGACTTGCATGCGAGTTAAAAATTTGTGCTATTTTTTTTTTTCTAACTGTGTTACTACAGTTTTTCACAACTGGAAATCAGTAAATGTTAGAAAGAAAGAAAAAAAAATTAGCTTTACATCTCTATTTGCTTGCTTGCAGGAATGTCCATTAAAGGAAAATAAGGGTCTATTTTCTGAAGAACTCAAGCTCCATCGTTTCCAAGGGTGTTCATTTCGTTGTTTGTTGCAGGCAGAGAACGGTAAAGAAAAACAGATATATCCACCGCCGCAGATTGATTGAGAACAAAGGTGGTTTATATCGAGTTGGGTTGTGTGGCATCGGCGATCTCTTTCATAAGCCAGCTATTTGAGCCATGCCGTTGCAAATGATTTTTTTAGAGAACACGCAGTTGCCAGGGAACTCAGAGTCATCAGTGAAAAGCGCGCAGGAGAAACTCCTACCTTCGCACCTGTTGAAAGCTGCATATGATCATTGAAAGTTTCTGACGCCTATTCAATAAATCCGCGTGGAAAGAGATTTGAAAGGCTATGATCATTTATATTTTATTTTATTTTACTAGACTGCCTTTTAATCTATCAACATCTATCGAGTCTATTTAAGTACAGACATTAAATTTCCTGCAATAACTTTAAATCACTGACAGCTCTATCACAGGTGAAATAGTGCGATTGACAGGTTGCTCCAGATTTAATGATTAGAATTATTCAAAAGTTGGAGGGAATCAAATCCTTCAAGGCGTGGAGATAGGCTATCTTCTACGAGTTCGTGTCTCCTATGAAAATCGATCTGTGCAAACATACTTAGGAAAATATTGATGAGGCCTGAACGATATGACAGTTGAACAATAAGTTGCGCGATTTCTTCATCATTAAGATCTTGTCTGTAATCTTTAATTTGGTAAGCATTCTGTACCACGCTCATTGAATCTTTACTTTCGGGTAGATACGCACCAGCTTGGTATGCAGATCTTGTCACAAAGCCCGATTTTATCTTATTTTGATGCATCTGTTATTTTGGGTTCTTGCATTTAAGATTGCTGCTTCTATCCATATCGTGCTTATCTTATTTAATACTGTTTCTATCATTAGAAGTGTCCGTGTATGAAGATGTCCAAATAAGTCTAACACATTTAGCAATGCAGTCACCAGACATGATCAATGCTGGCCGGTAATAAAGGAGGTTGGCTATGATAGGTACGATGGAATAGTGTAGACAATGCAGGAGTGTATTATTACATACCGGGTCATAGACTAGTCGTTGACAGCTACAGATTATCAAGAGGAACGCCTCAATCAAAGAAAGACAGTATGACAGCAACCACGACCCCAGAGAAGTATAAAGATTCGCTTTGTGTAAAGCATAACGCAGATGTAGGGGAGTATAGTTCAAGGCGTTTTTGTTTCACTGTCCTTGCTAATCATCATATTGTGTATTTTTTGTTTCAATAGATGGCCGATATTGCTGTGGCATTTTGTCTGTACTTAGTGGAAATCTTTGGGCGCAGAATTCAAATCTGGCTAGTATCGTACAGAATATGATGATTCCTACTTTTGATCAAACCAATAAAGCTTATTGACTCCCCATACAACTGGTTTAGTTTAAAACTATTCTCATGTCAGATAAGAGAAGGCTTATACGTAAAAGTTGTTGCAGGGAAAGGACCCGATATTTAATGAATGAAACTTCAAAATTCAAATAACTCTTGAATGACATTTGATCAATAAACTGACTTTTGAATTTGAAGATTAATTAAATGTCAAAACGTTTCCTTGTATATAGCTGAACTAATATTATTTGTTGATTTTGTGGGCGAAGTATCAAATGTGCATCTGGCATGGTGGATAGTCAATACCCTTCTACGTAGATATTCCACTCGAGCTTCTTGATCTTCTATCAAATCAAACTCCTCTTCAGATTGTGATATGTGCAGATTTTAATTTGTGATTTCTTTTGATCAAGCATTTGCAGATTACAAACATTCCAATTTGGCATTTATGGAAGAGCAAAAGGATTGAACTAAGGAAAAATAAAAATAAAGATCATTTATGCTTATATTTATCAAATCATGCTTTCAAAAATCTGGTTTCTAATGCTTTAAACATTGTTTGTTTTTGTTACAAACTTTACATGATAGGAGTAATTTTTTTATAAAGCATTGCTTTCATTAATTCCTTATTTCTATAGTTTTGTGTTGTTTATAGGAGGGATTTCGCTTACACAAAGAACTTGCAAAATCAAAGCATTGGCATTGGAGTTAAGCGTGGGAATCAAGCAAAAACAAGCAAAATTGCTCAAGCTCAAAAAAAATTGAACATCAAAATTGAAGTTAACAAAGCATTCTTAAATGCTTTAAAGGGCTTCCATTTCATGCTTTAATTTTCAGTTTTAAGCCAACTAGATAATTGATTATCTTTCAAAATTGGGCTAAAATTGAACCTTACAAACTTACTAGATTTCATTTTGGTTTAAAATTGAACAAGGCAAACTTCACATTTGATTTTGGTGCTTAAAATGAAGTCATCATTGCTTTGAGGCTAAAACAAACAAGTGCTTGATTGTGTTATTTTGTCTTTTGAGTGCGTATCCTCTCCCCTTGCGCTTCGTGCGATCTAGGGTGCAAGAGAAACACTCAAAATACATTTTATTGCTTTAAAACACTTCATTTTGGGTTTAAAAATTGAACATCTTGTGCGAGTGTGAGTAGGGGCATTTTCGCGTACATTCTCTTTCTTTGTGCCATCAAAGATCGATCGAGTTACGGTTATTGTGCTTTGCTTGCTTTTGTTTATCTTAGAGGGGGCGCTTGGGGAAAAAGTACTCACCCAAGCGACGACTCAACCGGTAACACTCTAAAGCCAAGAGTATTTCCAGCCGGGATATAAATGAGGATTTTGGTTAAACGCCATAATCACGCGGTTGGCTCCGACAAGATGGATCGAAAGGGGACTCTTGCCACGTTGGGTCAACTCCTACGACGGAAAGTCCTTACTAGAACCTATGTGTTAGAATTTGCCAAAATCCTTAATCTGTTTGTTGGTGCAAGAACGGTCGTTCGAAGCCGCCCCACAATTTTACTGGCTTTTAGTAGAGATGGAAAGCATGCCATGGGAGTTTCATGGGTGTTGATGCTTCCGGTATAAGTGAGTGAGGTGGAGCCGGTGGTCAAGCATCTAACCATCCGCTAAAAGTAGGCGTAGGCTGGACTTGTCAAGTGGGGACTCAACAAACATTGTCTATCACATCCATAGGGCTTGTAATTATTTTTTGTTTGAAAACACAGTGGGTATTCGAAAACATTTTGCAAACAAACACTTAAACATGATCATGCAAATTTCAAACCCCTTTTGATAGAGCAAATACCTTTTGACAAATTTAAGTGTTGTTGCCTTCCCTTGGGATTATGTCCTTAGAGGTTTCTCATCACTTGAATTTATATCGTCATTTGCTCTAACTAGGGTTAACATAGGAAATCCCTTTGCCTCAATTTCTTGGAACTCCCACACAACACTTTGTGGGAAGAAAAGGAATTTTGACATAGGACATCTTAGTTTGAAAATTTAATCAAGAGTGTGTTTGTGGTAAAAGGAATACACTAAGCAAAGATAACAAATTGGACCCCACACATGTGCTTGATATCTCTTGGTCATATTGGTCTTTTGATTGCTCTTAGAGAAAAGTGTGTTCTTCAATACCTTGGCCTAGTAAACAAAGTCTTTCTAAGTCTCTTAGGATCAAAATCCAACACTTCATTCACCTCAAACATTTATCAAAATCATCCCACAAACAACTTTAAAGCTTTGAAAACATCATTACCTAGACTTGGGTACATTTCCAAACCAAATCAAAATCATTTGTTTAGTTAGGTGTGTTTGGATGAATCCTTCCACGCACACTTAGTTAAATTATCACCTCTTTGAACAAGTTCATCCTAAGATAACATCCAACATTTTAGGGTTTACAAGTTCATGATCCACATCAAACAATCAAAATCAAGCCCTAAGTCTAGCATTGATTCAAAGTTCCTAAACGTTCATCACTCATATCATCCACCTTTCATCCTCCATCTTGCCATTGGTCCTAAGAACCTTAGAAGTCACTTTCATAACAAGGTCAAAACACAAGAGGAACATGGAATATACACTTGATCCATACATCTTGAGTAATCTAAATCAATTGAATCCTCAAAGCCTTGCAATGCCTATCAATTATCAAAATCCATGCATAGGATCATTTCCTTCGACAAATGTCAATGGTACAACAAGTGTGGGTATGCCCAATCTGAATTTTGGAACACATCTCCCCATGATAGATTTCAATCAAAGTCCAAACTTACAAGTCTATCCTCCAAACAATCAATACATGAGTCTTCAAACGAGCAACATCATTCCACCAAATCCCTACAAACCAAATGTGGATGTACCAAATGCATTTTTTCGAAACATGAATCCTAACTCGGAAACCTTTGGAAAAATGATTCCCAATACCAACATTGTTCATCCTATCATGCCAAATCAGAACATTATCCAAAGTCAATTTTCCCATAATCCCATTCAAAAATCGCAAGCATGCATGCCAAAACTACTTGAACACAAGCCAAATCAACTATCTCAAGTGAGTCAAAATCAAAGTCAAGAACAAATTTGGCGAGATCAAATTGCGGAACTTTCCAAAATAGTTGAGGCATTGCGCCAAGGGCAATCTCCACCACCATTATCAACATCATTCATTGGTTTAGGGATTCCCCCTTTACCTAACACCAATCACGCCACCCAAATCAATCCACCTAACGCCAATAAAACCATCACGACAAATCCTTTGAATATACCATCGACATCACACCAATGGATGGTATCTAATCAAACAACAACATTGATCCCAAATCAAAATACGGTCTCCCAAGGGCCTATCACCTCGGTCAATCCAACCATCACTATCCCTTCAATCATTCCAAACACCACTATCACTCCCATCACATATCAACCCCTCACTACCATCGCTCTAAGCACATCTCAAACTTCCAACACAATTCCGATCCCACCACCACCACCACCATTGCGACTAAGCCAAGTAAGCAATTACAATGCTTCATTCAAAGCATACCAACAATTGCTCCAACAATATGAAACAATTCGGCAAGCGCCTATAGCCACGCACGCTTCTCAAGCTTCACAGCAAAATCAAGCTCAAACATCGCTGCAACAACAACAAGCAACACAAGCTCAACAAGTGCAACAATCCTTTCAAGTTTCCCAAGCCTCTCAAGCTACCCAACCAACACGAGCACAAACACAAAAGATGACAACTATTGAAAACAAGGATCAAGATCAATCCATCACTGAGCACACGTTTACTTCATCCAATGATCAAATCGACAAATGTCAAGAGTCACTTTTGAATCACGATCAAAATCCACCAACAAAACTCGACAATGAGCCAATTCAAGAAATGTCAACATCGTTTGACCCTACGGTCAAAGACATTGAAAATCCCTCCGCCACAATTGTCGAAAATAATGATCAAAATCTCTCCATCGAAGAACACATTGAGGATGTATCTACACAATCCGATGATCAACTCACCATACATCAAGAGCCACTTTTTAGTGATCTCTTTCAAGGAGTATTAGGGTTATTTGATCCTATTGACATAATGCACGAACCATCAACCAATGATCATGATGAAAATGTCTGTACATCGCCTTACGAGTTAGAGGACATATCTCAAAAAGTTATTCCAAAGCAAGATCAAAATCTTTCACTAAGGTCTAGCAATGATCCTTTTCAAAACATGTTGATCCCCTTTGACCTCATGGTTACAGATGCTGAAGGAACCTTGAACTTGACCATGCCTAATGTTGACATCCAAAAGTCCTTTGTAAGAAATCTATCCTTTGAAGCTGCCCCATGTCAAGAACTTGATCCAAAGCATGTCAAAAGCAACTCTGAAATTAATCAAGATCAAGAATTTGTATCTCCAAGATACTACAATAATCTAATGAACACTCTCTTATCCATGCAAGATGATCATATTCATACTCCTCCATCTACCCATGAGATGCTTTCTATGGATGGACACGTAGATGATCTTCATCTAGAACAAGATTTTGTTACACAAAAAGAGCAGATTATCAACTCCTACAGTCAAACTGAGTTACCAACATCAAGATCAGATATGTCCCAAACTCAAACTAAGGACATCATGAATACAGATATCCAGCATTATCCACTCAAGGAAGAAAATCAAGTAGAACAATATATTTCAAAGATAGCAGAGCAACAAATGGAAATAATGTCATCTACAGTGATCATTGATCAGAGAATTCATTCTAAACAAAAGCTCTCAGAACAGGCGGAATCAAAGCATGAAGGTACTTCTACCATATTGGGGGCAACTTCGTCTCAAGCAAAGCGTCAACATAGGAGCCGAAGAATCCTTATGATGAAACCCGATGTCAATACTACAACCAGTCATGTCGCGAATCTTCATCCACCCATCACCCCATCCACAAATTGGGACCAAGCGTCAAAGGAAATATCTGAATCAAAGTACGAAGAATGTTATCAAATCAAAAGAAGTTGAGAAGCATAATGGACAAATCAAATACATGGATACCAAAGAATACCAAAGAAAGATCATCCCTATCAAACTCCACCAAAGAACGTAGGGCCAAAATAAAAAGGGAAAAGTATCCATCAAGGATGTCCACAAAAGAAAAAGCAGGCTTTTCAAACGACGTACAAAGTATATCAAGCAGTTGGTCCTAATTCCATGCACACTTCCGTATCCACCCATCATTGGTCATCTTCCCAAGTTTGGAGAGTCAAAGGTTCCAAACTGTCAACCAATCCATCTCTTATCCCTAAACAGACCCCATCCATGCCACCACGCATAATATCCAATTCTTACATTGACCGTGTATTGGCAACAACTCTTCATCATAAGGATTCAGAAGGCAATCTATCGCGATGTGCGTACAAAGACAGAGTTAACCACGAATTGTCGTGAAGCAGATCAAGAATCCCAAAATTGTATTCAAGTGCCGCGTATCTTGGCAAGCGGCTTCTTCAAGCGGGATATCGATGGCACATCATGGCGAGGGGGCATCGTCAACACCACCGGGTGGTTGTATGAATCTTAGGAAAAATACAAAAAATCAAAAGCAAAAATCCAAAAATCGGAAAAGGATTGAAAAAGTAAAGAAAAAAATCGTCCTCTAGTGAAAACCGCATGTGCGGCACTTTGGGCAAGACCATGATGAAAACCTGGCAAACAGGCGTCATGTGTAGAATTGAGCATCTACGTGCGCCACTTCGGTTGAAAGCATCTCATCCCATCCGTAATAAATCAAGCATTCAATCCATCTTATCCATAATAAATCCACTCATCCATGAACCATTTATCCAATCCATCTTTATCCATCTACGTCCATCATACAAGTTATCTTGATCTTGATACAATTTTGGGGCACGCTTTACGCTTGCTTACGAAAAACATCTTGACATGGGCCGTTTTCATTAATCCTATCCTATGAAGCATTATCTAAGCCATGAAGCATTATCCAAATGAGCACTTGTTATCCGAACACCTTATCTTATCGCAAGATAGTCCTTGGCATACTTTGCGTGCTTACCATATCCATCCATCCATACACTTATCCGAGCATCCATCCATTACATTCCATACATTGCTAGACATTGGGGGCAGATATGTACATCTTGCTTTGGGAATAAATCTTGATCTATATCCTCCAACTTATGTGGCGATCCGAACATTGGCAAATATGAAATCAAATTGGTCAAAGCATTTGTGAGCCATAATCCGAATCACTAGCCCATGGCATATTTTGACAAACAAACATCCCTTATCAAGCTCCATCTTCAATCGAACATTGATCCAAACAATCACTATCAGTTGCATCTAAGTTGCACATCAAATGTCAGATCAAATCATCCAAACATCTTTTGTTCAAAACCAAGCTTCATCAAACATGATCAATCAAATTCAATCAAAAAAATCATCATCTCGGGATATCCTTGTGTTGCTTAACACTATCCTTGCATTGTCGTGTATCCTCGACAATGTTATCATTATCAATCCTGATCAAAAAATCCTTGCATTGTTGTGTATCCTCAACAATGTTATCATCATCATCAATCCATCGATCTGATCAATCCACCTTAGCTTGGTTTTCAACAAAATCCTAAACGAAGCACTGATATCATTACACATCAATATCGAAATCGTCAAAATCATGCGAAAATCCAAAACATTAGAAAATGGAAAATCCAAAAACATCAAAACATCCAAAACATATCAAAAACACTCAAAAAGCGGAAAACAGCATCAAAACATTGGAATCGAACTCGTCGTCTCACGAGGCTTAAGCGTAGGCAAGGCTCATATTTGGTCAGAGAGACATCAAATCCAAAACATCAAAACATCAAAATCCAAAAACATTCAAAACATCAAAATCCAAAACATTGAAAACCTCAAAACCCAAAAACAGCCTCAAAACATTTCAAAACGTCAAAAACATCCAAATATTTGAAAAAATCCATCCGTCTCATCTCGCTTGCATCCGCAATAATCAATCATCCATAATAACTGATCACCATCTTCATCCTTTGGCAACACAAAGCGAAACAAAGCATAGCGTCAGTCAGCAAAATCAATCTTCAATCGTAAAATCAAAAGCAAACAACAAACCTCTAAAACAAAATCAAACTCTTGATCAGTTGCAAACATGTCAGTCGACCTTATATCAACAGCCTATCAATCAACTTATCAAACCATCATCATCCTATACAAAGCATGTCCTAGGATCCGTTCCGACAATGGGCACTTTTATCAAATCAACCACTTTGGGTAAACAAAACAACGTGTCATTAACATGTCCTAGGATCCGTTCCGACAATGGACATTATCTTTTTGGCAATGAGTTTGGCTCCCATCTTTTGAAACAAATCCCTTTGGCTAGAGGTATGAAGAACATTGGCTTGTTTGTGTAGTTGATCTTTTCTTTTGATTTATCTTATTGAGCTCATTCAAGGACCTCTCGATGATATCAAGCAGAAGGATTTAGAGAGATAGGAATGGGGAATGATCATTATCTTTTGTCTGCTGTGCTTGTTGGGCGTTCTTGTAAAATAACTTGGCGAATGCTTGCTGTTAGATGCAGCCTAGCAAGGTTCCGTATGTCAAGTGTGAACAAGAATACTCCTATCATTTGTCGAGTCAAAGTCCATCACACTAAGTACGCCATCCTGGTCCTTTATACCTTGATGCATCGTGCTTAGCGTGTTATCAAAATAAAGTAAGTGACCCTTTGAAAATCCCAATCCTTGATAAAAATCATCATCATCATCTATCATCGTCATCTCTAATAAAGTCTCGACCAATCATGGACTTGTTGGATCCTCTTGTCATCATCTCATTCCCGCACTAACATCATGCATCCGTCATGCATCCATCATGCATCCATCCTGCATCTACAAAAATCAGCATACCACATATCATTCATATCATACATAATAGGAAACATCAGTATTTTGCATATCATCTCACATGCATATCATCATCATAATATAGATCTGTTAGTCTAAGCATATCATAAATCATCCGTTGCATAATCACAGCATATCACATCATCCATCTCATCCATCTCATATCATACCATCATTTAATTTGTTTAGAATAATATAGATTTGTTATTCTAAGCATCTTGAAATCATCTCATTTGCATCGTCATCCATAACCATCCATTTTGAACCTCTTTATCGCGAGATCGACCCTCAAATTGAATCTTTTCGCTCGATCTCTCGAGGGGGCAATGTACCAGTGTACTTCTTTCCGCTGGGGCATCCGAAAAATCATGAAATTTTTTAAATTTCGATCGCGGCAAGTCTATTCTTTGAACCAACGCAACAAGTACATTGCTTCAAAGAGGGGCAAAATGTAGACATGTTAAAATTACATCATGCATAATCATATTCCATTCATCCAATAAATCAGGACTTTATTTAAATCAAATCCAAATCAATCATTTTCTGGATTTAAATAAATCAGAGTATCAAAGTCCAAAATGTCAAATCATTTAATCAGCATTAAATCAGCATAATCATCATTAAATTAATCTAATCCTAATCTAAGGCTAATCCCATCCCACTTGCACAATAAATCAATTTTATTGATTTATTAAAACAATCATTTTCCCTCAACCATGACAAGTCAAACAGGGCATTTATTGTGTTTTCCTTGTCCCCCTCTCGGCATTTATGGCAAAATTTGAATTCAAATTTTCCCCCTCTTGGGCACTCTTCCCAAATCTTGCACATACATCAACTAATCACATGATGACAAGTGTCCTTATCTCATTGGCAGAATCTTAATCCCACATTGGTCCCTCTTCAACATTCAACATTTTGAAAATCTTTAAATAGGTGCATCATCCTCAAGCAAATCCTCCACAATCTTGCAAGGTCACTCTCTTCAGTTGAGATTAGATCTTGTCCATCATCTCCATCATCCATTTGCATTTTCATCTTAAGCTTTGGTCAAGGATTGGGAAAGGGTCACTAGCACATGTGACACCAATCCAATATGGGATAGGTTTAATGTCATGTTTTTTGTATGCTTTTATTTGGCTTCCCTTGTTTTATTTATAGCATGATTAACATGACTTATTATTCCATATGGATGTTGAAATATTGTTGTATTTTAAACTAACCAAATGCAGATTTTAGCATCCACAATTTTATATATGATATTAAAGGGGCATTTCCTATAAAAAGGGGATGTGGGACTCACGACATCGATACCCATAAGCCATAACTTAAAGACCAGTCAAAAAGTGAATGATGTCAACAACAAAACATAAGAATGCTAAGGTTTTAGGATAATAGGGTTTTAGGTTGTAGACTTAACAACCCTAACTTAACCAGTTGAGGATTGCCAAGAATTTTATATTCCAAAATGTAGTTGATATTTTATATTGTATTCCATGAAATTATGCATCAGATTGAATAAATTAACATATTATTAATAATTTCATATTTTAATTGTGTTAAAGACCAATCAAAAAGTGAATAATGTCAACAACAAAACATAAGAACACCAGGGTTTTAGGATAATAGGGTTTTAGAAAGACCTAGGTTGTAGACCTAACAACCCTAATTTAACCAATTGAGGATTACAAAGAATTTTATATTCCAAACTATAGTTGATATTTTATATTGTATTTGATATTTGATATTGTATTCCATGAAATTATGCATCAGATTGAATAAATAACATATTTTTAATAATTTCATATTTTAATTGTGTTAAATATGTACTTAGTGATTCATCACTCAACTCAATGCTTTATAACATATTAACAACATTAGCATATACAACAATGAACATCAACAATTGTTTAATGTGTATCTAGTAGTTGAAACGAGAGTTTTTCTTTAATTGATAAAATAAATAATACAAATAATTGAACCTCAACACATTACTGAATTTGAGTTTTTTATTGATTTTCAAATGAAGGAATACATAGAGGCAATGCAAAATCTTGCTCAAAGACAACTGTGCACAGAGCTAAGTTGGAACTTGGAAACTCATATTATCAATATCAAATAATTCTATCACCTTTTGTAGCAACTTCCATTGTTCAAGTGGTGGGATTGTAATTTGTTCTAACTGATGTTGTCTGACTTGAAAATTTGTTAATAATTTATGATTGAAATTGGAACCTAACTTGAATGTTTCAATCAAAGTTGCATTCAAGGTTATCAATGGTTTGATGGAATCCAAATAGTTTGCCTCATCTAGGTTTTGAGGAAACTGGTCCAAATCAATCTTCCTTGCACCCTCCATCTTCTTTTTAAAATCATCCTTTCTAATGAATCAGTCATTTGTGTCAAAAGCTTTTGGAAACCCAAGCTCTGTCAAATTCCTTACCTTTTCATCTAGCTTCATCTTTTTTGCAACCAGACACACAAATTTTGTTGTTTCACACATTATCAAACACTTTTGAATGATAGATGACAACATCATTGAGGCATCAATCCGATTATTAATCCGTTTTCATGATTTTAGTTCATTGTCACTGGCTTTGTAGACTATTTGTTGAACTTGATTTGCAGATTTATCTATTTCCAGAATAATTTTGTTGTCCATTAAATATTTTTTAAGCTTCTTATAATGTAGTCTCATAGCATCAATCAATTGAAACAATTCACACAAATGGTCAATCCTCTACATTATTTCCTCCTAGATCTTTTGTTTCATTTGCCTCATTGTTTCTCTACAAAATGCAATTAACTTATTTTGACAAGAGTTTATTTCATTTTCTACTTCTTTCAGCTCTATTACCAATCTTTCACTTCTTTTTCTCTCTTTCTCCAATTTTTGTTCCCATTGTTGACTTGCTTTCCCCAAGTTTTATCTTAATTTTTGTATAGTGGATTTTTCCTTATCATATTTCTTTTTTCTCTCATCTAACCTTTACTTTAGTTCCTTCAATTCCACCTCTGTTTGTTTATCCTCTTTTCTTGTTTTTTATTAGATAAGAAGGGAAGGGCCCTAATCCCATAGAACAAATACAGATAAAAAAAAGCAGCAAAGGGAGGTGGGAAATAGCACCACCAAAACCAAAAAACAACATCAGATTTGGCACGCAGGACCAAATTTAACAGAATAACCAAGGTCCAGTCATTATCAATCAAAAACATAAAGTGTTTACCAGCATACTTTAAGCAACGAAGACCATTAATAAGATCAATAGTATTCCAAGTGGTATTCCACCATAACCTAAGGAAGATAACATAACAGTTTGAGATATTATAAAAGACCAAAAAACCCATCAAAAAGCAGCAAAGCACCAACACGAGCCATTAACTGGCTTTCTTAAGTAGGTCCCCATACTCTCCCAAGAGAGCAATGTATTTGTGCTAGTCAAGGCCCTCTGTTTCATCCAGCAGCTTCAGGGTATCAATTTTCCCCTATTTTTTTAGTTTCCTAGTTAGCTTGGTATCACCAGAAGCCACACTGAGCATATCTCTTCTCATCAGCCTATTTGTAACTCTCATAAGAGTTGCTAACGCCTTCTCCATATCTTCAAACTGTACTTGCAAGAAAGTTAGTCTAATTTTAAAAAAATCAATACTAAAATCCTCAGTTTTGTTCTCCATACCACCGAGCTCAACATCCTTCTCTTTCCCGACCTCAAAATTTTCCTTAGATGCCTCCACTTGCTCCTCCTCTTCCTCCCCTTTTTCCTCCTTTGAACCATCCTCCCCCATTTCATAGGTAGTTTCCTCAAAGTCCAAATGTTCAGAATCTTCCTCATCTTGTGCTTCAAAATCTTCATACCCCAAATCCTCCTCCTCATTAGCTGACACTTTTTGTTTTCCTTTTTTCTCTTTCGAGGCCACCTTCGCTAGATGAGCCAACCTTCTTCTACCACTACTACCACTCCCTTGCCCCTGTATAATTTATTTATCCTCCTCCATTTGGTTCCCTTCCTCAGAGATATGGATAACATATTTAGGATTGATGACACGTCTTGGTTTCTTCGCTTTTGGGGGCTCCAATAGTAGGGGAGAGTGTTTCCTCTTTTCAGGTGTAGCTTTAATAAGTTGTAATTCAAAACCTCTCAAATCCTCACTCTTTTGTGATAGAGGGGTAGAAGGATTAGACGCATTAACCACAAGGGAGACACATTTAGCAGGGATTAACACATGCCTAGCGGCAGAAGCAGGAG
>VDFB02264231.1:0-23141 GCA_007258455.2 Sequoia sempervirens | reverse complement strand
TGTGCCTCTATCTACCCTTGACATTAATGTTTAAAGGCTTGTTGAGATGAAAAGTAATGTTGATTCCTTACCTAATGGAAACAAAAAAAGACATGTACATATAAAAATCAAACACAATTCAATTTCTATTAAAAATTTTACATATCCATTTTTTGTTGGATTTTTGGATCCTAGATTTGAGATACACAATGTTAAAGGAGATCCCATGACACATTCAAGGTTTTTAGTGCTACATATTTGGATTTTGTGTATGATGATAAGTTATTGGCTAAGTTCTTCCCATGAAATTTAATAGTATTATCTTCCATTTGGGTCTATTTTTTAATATTGAAATTGACCAATGCAAATATTAGGAATGTTAGATTGAAGTTTATTATTTTAGATTTTTTGACTATAAACAAGGATCGACAAAGTATATACATTCTTAACATTTGCATGTGCAAGTGAGATGAATGTAAAGAACTAAATTTGTTAGAGGCTACCACACTTAATTATGGATCTTCTAATGCTTCATCTACATCATCCTACCCTTGTAAATTTAAAAAGAAAAATTATTTCCAAAAGGATAGTAAAAAATAATGGAAATGACCATTGTACAAACTATACATTATAAATGTTTCTAATATAATTATGACTCTAAAGCCTCAACTTTTTCCTTTGTAAAATGTGCTTCAAAATTTACTTAGTGCTTGCATGATTACACTTCCTATTAAGGCCATTAAGATGATAAGTTATTCCCAAAGATATAGCTAGAAATAATTTTGTTATTAAATTGTAGAGTTAATTGTAGTACTCAACATTTTATGGGATTAAGGAATAATTGATTAAGGATTAATAAAATTAGGTTGAGGGGGTTAATATTGGGGTCAATCCTTCAATTGTTCCTCCTAATGAAAATTTAAATATTTTACACTAAATAAATCTAATAAAATGGTTTTATATATGAGGGTCATGAGATTGAGGGGTACATATACATGTTGACGAGCTTGAAATCATTGATTCGCCTATGTATGTGAGGAACGATAATTTGTTGGTATTAATAAAAATTATAAGGGTGCTTATTCTTCTTCTTATGTACTAGTGATCGACTTTTATAGAAATTTCTATGGACTAACTAGTATTCAAACTTAGGACCTCCCATTTGGTGTTAGGATGCTCTACTATTGGGCTAATGACTCACATTGTGATGAGTCTTTTTATGACTTAGGTGTGTATCATTTCTCCAACACACTGCCTTGAGCCACAACATAGGTGTCAAATGCACCTAGCTTGGCTCTAATACCATACAAGAATACCAATTATGAGGACCTCCTATAAAAATATGACATGAAAAACCGTGAACAATATTTTAAAGATAATCCATAGTCTATCTTATTATTTATGCATATTTTCTAGGACCACCTATGCCCAAAACACAAAATAGTTTTTGTAAATACACCAATTAGATCTTATAAAATGCATTACTTAGATCAAATTATATGGTAAATTAAATATAATTAATGATTACTTTTTCTTTTAGTATGAAAGAGGTTAAATTCCAATATATGTTCTAGTGGGCTTGATTGACTGACAAGGTGGAGTGATTGTTGTAATGAAGAACTTGCTAGGAAAGCTAACCAAGTTAAAATGTACACCTATACATACATCATTGTGGTAATATAGACCTATGTCATAAAACACAATTGAATCCTATTAGTTCCAAAGTATTTTAGCAAAGAGGTTACAATTGCAAGAGAGCCGTATATGCCTTTATTTTAGATTAAGTCATTTAACCTTAAATAATTTTAAGAACATACATAAGGATCCTCTATATAAGTGCAAGGATTATTTGCCTAATTTGTAAAATTTTCAAAAGGAATAACAATGGTGGGAAAATCAATACAAGATGCAACAATTTAGAATTCCTAAAGGGTTTACAATTATTAGAGCCAAAGTAGGTTATATTTTGGTTTTATATTATAAAATGATTCAAGAATCTATAAGGCCAAAAGAACCATAAGCATTGAAAACTTTAGTTTAGAAGCATAAGGGATTGGATATTTTCATTCCTAAACATGGTTTTCATTAAAAAAATTACTCATGTACTATACATACATATTCATGTATATGTGAATATATCTACATATGTATACATACACATGCACATATCTAAATATGTATATATGTATATGTAGATATGTAGACACATTCATGTATACATACATATGTATATATGCATGTATATATGTATATACATACATTTATTTTCTATATGTATATATATATATATATGTATACATATATACGTATACATAAATACACACACATATGTATGTATGTATGTATGTGTGTATGTATATTTATGTATACGTATATACATGTATGTATATGTATATGTGTATGCATACATGTATATATATGTGTATATGGATACACACACATGTTTTGGTTTTGTTTTGTAAGCATCCTCTTTTGAGGACAACCCTTTGTTGATGATGTTGAGTATTAGTTTGTTGTAAGTGTGTTTATTATTTTAATATCATTTTAAAACAATATTTTATTTATTTATAAATTGTGGTATAATCTCTAATTTTATAATATGTTTGTGTGTGTAGGTTGAGTTGCATAATTGTTAGGGGCACACACAATCAACACAATGCAAGATAATAACTAATTCAAGGGATCGAAGTTCAGTTTCTAGTCAAGCAAAGAGAGGCATAATGTTTCATTAATAGCATTTGCTACACATACATAAACACTTTTATATCTTTATGACACATTCATAACTATTTTCATGAATATATATTGGTGATATTTTGTAGTCTAAGAGACAATGTTGGCCTCATGTCACTGTATATGATATTTTCATGATGTATTATGTATGTCTTCATGACCTTATCAAGATCAATATATAAATATTTTGTGCATATTCATAGCAAATGGTTTGTGATTATTCTATCTATCTATATTACCCTTTATCTCTATCTCTCTTTATCACTATCTCTCTCACATATATATGATGTGCATGAATGTTGAATGGCATACATGTAATGAACCCATACTAATTCTAACTCTATTTAGCCTATCAACAAATAAATATTCAACATTGGTCTTCTAGATTTACATACATCTTAAGAATTTACTACCATAATCCATAAGACAAAGCAACAATAACCCATATGGGTGTTTAGACTCACAAGTGAAAGTCAAAATGTTATAGCTAGCTATCCCTTCACTAAAAAATAGTAGGGTTTTTAGTTCAAACAAGGAATTACCCCATTTTATTGTATGGTTCTATATACTAAAACCCTATCTCCAATAACACACATAAAGTAAAAAAAATATCTACTATGTTTGGCTTCATGAATGCAACACAAGCTTCTAAATGTCCTAGGTAGAGCAATAGATTTCCATTCACATAGTAGAAATTACAAGCTAATGCTTTTTAACATGATTTCTAGAATTTCATACAAGAATAGCTTTTTCTCTTACATTACATATAAAAATACTAAAAAGAACCTTCATAAAAAATCATACCTCATTACCACCAAGTAAAAACTATTAGGTTTACATACTCGAATTTCACAAGCTTCAAAAATGTATAATTTGCACTACCTTCTTCCTCCTTTTGCCTCTATCCTCCCCTTTTCCCTCTTTCTTTTCCTTTTAATCCTTCCTTGATTTCCACCATTTTTGCCATATTCTCTACATGTTTCCCATTTCCACTTCCTTTCTTTTATTTCTTCCCACTTTGTGAACAATAAAGTCCCACTCTCTCTTCACTTACTCATCATTCAAGTTTCCTCGAATAGCGTACCTCAACATTAATGCTTGATACTTAATATGATGGGGCCAAAAGGTGGGGTGGCCACTTTTTGGCCCCACATCTTTTTGCACTCGCTCTAATAAGGTTTGTCCTTTTGATAATAGTAATGTCCAAAGGTGGCTCTTGTTTGCATGTGGATACATTTATACCAAACATCAACTTTTAGTGATATGTGTGAAGATTTTGTAGTGGTTCTATATATTGTTCTTATTCTCTAAATATAAAGGAGGATGAATAATCAAGTCATGATGGACTAATGAAAGAAGATGAATTGAATAGTGATAGAAACTAGTCTACTATAGTTAGTGATGATGAAAATACATTATATAAAATTATGCAGGGATTCTCATATTACTTAGAATCTCTAGTGTTACAATATGAATAGTATTTTAAACACATGATAGATCTTTTTCTAGAGTGTCTCTACAAACTTGTGACCATTGAATTTGCTTGGTAGTATAGAAAATTGCATTATAATACATCAAATAATAGGGTAGAGAATGTAATTGTTAATTTTATGGTTTCCAAGACCAAACTTTGTAAATGATATTAATTGAGGGCATGAAGACACAATCAAGTCTTTGTTCTTGATGGTTTGATTTATATTTTCAATCAATGGTTCCATTTATACACACTACATGAGGAAATTGTTCAATAAGAGTAACTTATAGTTTTAGTCAATTATATTTCAATTTGTACACACTACATGAAGACAATGTTATCAATGATATGATTCTTGATTTTTTATAAGATTTAATATTATAATACCTTAACAAATCAAGCTATGACTTTCACGGTTCACTCCTACATGTATGAAATTTGCATTTTCATCTACAAGTTTGACCCTAAATTTGTAGTTTTAAAATTATTTTGTGAGCTTAACCCTACATTTCTAGTCTTTAGGAATGTATTTATCTTCATTTTTTAGACTATGTTGAGAGCTATTATAATGTTTTTTTGCACTAATTTTCGGAGGAAACTCGTTTTTCCTTACTCAAACCTTTGGATTATGCAAAACGGGGAAGCAAAATACTATTAAAAATGCTTTAAAAACGTTCAAACAAGTGCAATTTGAATTCAACAAATTTAAAAAAATTTGCATATAGGGTTTCGAAATTAAACAAATACATGCATTTTGAACTTTAAAAAAAAGGAATTTTAAATACCTCGTGCTCAATAGTGGTCGATATGCGAATTGGAATGATGAAGTTTGAAGAAAACGACCCGAACTTTGCTTTCGTTGGTGAGAAATTTTGTTGGGTCGCCGTTCGGTTTATGTTCGCCGCGCGCAGGGACAGTGACTGGTAATTCACAGTGAAAGTGTGAAAGTGAAAGCACTTTCACACTTTTTTTGGTTTTGTCATATTAAGGGGGTTCGGCCGAACCAACCGAACCCCCTTAATATGTTTTTTTTATTTGGCTCGGTTTTGGGTTCGGCCGAACCATTCAAATGGTTCGGTCGAGCCATATGGTTCGGCCGAACCACTTTTCTATGAAGAGTGTGGAAATTTTTGAAATTTCCTTCCTCCACAAAAGTGTAAACCACTTATGTGGCTTATATATGTATGTGTATGTATGGAAAATTATGTATGTATGTATGTATGTGATACACACATACATATGTACATACCTACATATATGCATATGCATGTATGTATTGTATATAATGCATACATGCATACATACATAGAGCCACCTTCACAGACACATAGACATACTTGGCCAAAAGATAGGTGCATGACACCCTCAATTGTGGAGTGTATGATAATGTTCCAATACTGCCAATATAAATATGCAACAAGTGCAAACTTACATATACACATGGCAGAGATATAGAAATTGATGTTTCATATAGCCTTATTCATTTACATTTAAATGAATTTGATGTATGCTTTAATTTATATTCAATTACTTTCACAAGTATGACAATGTTGTTTCAATTCATATCAAAATGTTGGTTGAAGTTATATATAAGTATCATAGTGTTGTATCACAAAAGGGCACCAAATATTAGTATCATTTGGTTGTTTCAAGTTATATATAAATATCAATGTTGTATCAAAAAATGGCTCCAAATATTAATATCATTTTGTTGATCCATCTTACATGAATGAATTTGTTGTTTCAGTTTGTATCATTCTTTAACTTGTAAGAGTTAGAATTGGGGATGTGATAGTATACCACACATTTCTTGTTTCATTACACACACACCCTTGATCATTTGCAATCTACTCAATTAGATTTATGTGTTTGTTGTTTCACTTTGTATCATTATTTTAATTGTAAGAGTTAGAATTGGGGATGTGATAGCATAACATGCATTGCTTTTTTCATTGCACACACACCCTTGATCATTTTCAATCTACTTAATTAGATGCATGGTTAGTTTGTTCTTCAATGACTCAATCTTACATGTATAGATTTGTTGTTTCAGTTTGTATCATTCTCTTAATTATAAGAGTTAGAATTAGGGATCTATATTTGTACATGGGTACCTAACATGGCCTCGTAGACTTTCCATTTTTGTGTCATTTTCCTAATAATCTAAGTTGCACTTAAGGGGGGTGTTGGTGTGAATAAATGTCTTGTACCTAGTTAATTTCCTTACTAGGTAATTAGGGGACATATTCACATGTTAAATTTACTTAGGTTCTAAGATTCATTCTAGAAGTCTTAGTTGTCATTTCTAGATCTTATCTTATCCTAGGTTGTTATGACTTAGTTGTCCCATGTGATAGGATTAAGACATTTGTCATGATCTTGTATAATCCTATCATCATATGTGCATTGTCATATTCAATGTGGCTGCTATTTTGGCATTCTTTCATCCTTAATCATAGCATGATATTTTTGGCATCTCTCTTGTGGAATTTATTTTGTTTTGCAAGTGATCTTGGGGTGTTGAGGAGTTCACCATAAACTCCTACACATTGGTTGTGGTGCATGTATATATTTGTTATATGAAAAGAAAGGTTAATAATTCCATTGAAACCTCAATGATAACCTCCAATGAACAATTATATCCTTTGATTACAATTTCCTATGGTGAACAACATTTATAGTGTGAAGGGTACCCTATGCCTTAAAATGTAGGTTAAAAAACACTAATGTTTTGAAACCTCCAATTTGTTAAAATATATTCACAACTATACTTATCTACATCTACATTTGAAATAACAATAGTATTTCACAATAATGTGTCTAGGTATGAGAAATTGCAGGTTTCAAAACATGTCATGTTTTGTAACGTACACTTCACCGAGGAACACCGTGTTTTGTAACCTCTACTATGGATAAGTATATTCATAGAAATCTTTTTTATATGTTTGCAAGTGTGTTTTTACCTTCTTTTTCCTTATTTTCCTTAACATGTATCTAACTTGACAAGCCTTGATTCACATCAATTTAGATCTCACACCTATTTGAGAAAAATTCAAACATGGTTACAATATCTAAATGTTGAATAGTACATAAGATAACATTGATGGAAGAATGCAATCTTGCTACCCTCTTGCTCATCGCAAGGGTACATAATATATCTAAATATTGAATAGTACATGGATACAATAATTGGTTGCCCTCTTGCTCACCACAAGGGTGCTACTACTTGGTGGAAGAATGCTCTGTCGGACCATCTCATGGTTGGATCTCCCTCTTCAGATGATTCCTTTGAGGAGGGCGACCCTCCCCTTACCACCCCCTTGGAGTCGGAGCCTTTCCAGGCTCCTCTTTTGACCTGCCCTTCTGTGGAACCTTCTGCTATCGTTGTGCCTTTGATTCTTTCCCATCTCTCATCGTTTGATTTTGTTGGTCCTTTGATCGCTCATGTCTCCTCTTCTTCACTATTGGCTCCCTCGCTACATGGTGGCTCCTCACCCGGGGTGGCTGTTGTGGATCCGCTCCCCTCGCCTCGCTCAATGGATTTCGATTTTGAGCCTTCCTGGTTGGTTGTGCTAAGGAAGAAGAAGGGACTTCCCAAATCTATTGCCTCTTCACGGCCTTGGGTTTTGGGAGTTAGATTGGTCCCCTCTATTTCTGGGGTTGTCTAATCTTTTTTCTGTTGTTCTACAGCTGTCGATCAGCTATCTTTATTTGTTTCTCTAGTTCAATTGGTTTGAACTAGCTTCCTTTGGCCCTCTGGGCTCTATGTGTAAATGGTACAGCACCCTGTAAATGTTGCTTATCTTATCAAAAACATTGATTAGTTTCAATCATCAATCATCATTTCTACACCACAATAGACATGTAGTTTGTAGAGCCAATTATCTTGATTCCTTCCTACCCTCTACTAATTTTTATATTCACAAACTAATTTTTTGTCTTTCAAAATAAAGGTGCATTGTTTGTTGTAGAGGGACCTAATACAACGTTTTAGATGTCATTATTTACTTACATGTAGAGATTGGTTTGAATGTAATATATACTTCTCCTAATTAGAAATTCTATTAGAGTTTGGGTTTTTTCTATAAAAGGTTTTCCTAGGGTATATTTATGTCACTCTTATTCTATGGTTTCTTTGAACTTCTCCTTTCATTCCTACTCTTTTATAAGTTTTTTTTGGCATGCTAGAATGATGCTGAAAAAATTGTGGATTAGTTCCTTTGATATTCTCCTTATAATATTAATGTGGAGATAATTTCATGTTTAATAGTTGAGCTTGATTTTGAATGTGGTTACCAAGGGGTTTGTGGGCATATTTCCTTACATTTTATAATTATTCATACTTAAATATTTGATGTAGACTCATTATGGGATAAATAGTGTAGTCATATAGCATCATTGAGATTCCACCTTCACATGTTACATCCATAAAAATCTCAACTTCTACACATGCTTCACTAAATTCTCTTGAGTGGTATCATACTAGTCCTTTTGGTCATTGAGATATCTACTTATTTGGCATACACCACATGTTTGTAGAATCTCATTTTTAGGATCATATTGACACTATTAAGGACAATTGTCTCCTATTTGATGATAACTCCTATGGATTTATATCTCATTTTTATATATTATGCAAGTGTATTTTTACCCTCTTCTTCCTTATTTTTATTATAGAGCATCTAACTTGATATTCCTTGATTCGCATCAATTTAGATCTCACACCTATTTGAGATAAATTCAAACATGGTTACAATATCTAAATAGTGGATCGTACATAATCCCATTGATTAGCTTCAATCATCAATTGGCATGTCAACATCATGTTAGAAAAGTAGTTTTTAGAGCCAATTATCTTGATCCCTTCCTACTCTTTGCTACTTTTTATATTCACAACTCAATTTTGTAACTTGCACTTCATGGGGTACTCAAAACACATCATTTATTGTATCCTCTACTATGGAGAAGTATATTAATTTTTCCCAATAACAACAATAATGATGTTGTTGCTATTTGAATTAAAAACCTAGAAATACACACTTCAAAACTAGAGGGATTGGGTACATTGTGAAGTGCAAGTTAAAATAGACAGTGTTTTTTCAGCCTGCAATTTCTTATACTAGGCAACATGTGCAATTTGAAGTGTGTGTTGTTAAGGTTATTGTATGCCATAAAGTGTAGGTTAAAAAAGATAAAATGATTTCAAACCTTTTATTTCTTACTAAACATATATTTGTTTGCATTTGAAATAACAACATTTCATGATAGTGTGTTTGTGTATGATAAATCGTTAGTTTCAAAACACATTGTGTTTATAACTTGCACTTTATAGGATACCCAAAATGCACCCTGCTTTGTAACCTTTATTGTGGAGAAGTATATTCAATTTTCCCAATAACAACTATAAGTTTTTTGCTATTTGAAATGCAAACCTTGATATACACAGTTAAAAAATAAGGGTTGGGTACATTATGAAGTGTAGGTTAAACAACACAGTGTCTTTTGAAGTATGCAATTTTTTATAGTAGGCAATGTGTGTGGTTTCAATGGTGTACTATGAAGTTTAATGTATGTCATAAAGTGCAGGTTAAAAAAGACATGTTTTCAAACCTTGTATTTCTTATAAGACATTCATAACTATATATATCTACATTTGCATTTCATGACAATATTTGTGTATAAGAAATTGCAGGTTTCAAAACACATAGTTTTTAACAACCTACACTTCATTTGTCCAATTTTATTTTAAAACCCTAAGTAAGTGAGAAACCAAAAAAAAAAGTTAGAATTTTAACTCACCTATCACCTGATTATCATATACCCAAAAATATCCCTTCATATAAATGATAAAAAGTTTGTCATTTTATCAAATAATCAACATATAACTAAATAAACATCATGATCACATACATCAGTTAAGGGGAGGTGACCTAGATGTCCCCCCTCTACACCACTCAACCCACTATCATGTTTGTATATTTTTTCTCAACCAAAACCTATATTTTGACCTCTATTATAACACCTAAGTTACGCCTTACACAAGCATGCAATCTCCTCCTAAAGGTTGGCCATTATTGGTTGATTCTCCCACATAATGGCTTGGGAACTCTCTAACTAAGGTGAGATAGTTTCCATAGCATCACTAGAAGTAGGTATTTCCCTTTATCTCATACTGAGCCAATTGTGCCTCCTGCCCATTAGTTCAGCTCATCATCTTGGCGGGTCCCTCCATATGATGCTATGTACCATTTTGCATGGTGTTATGTATGTTATGATGTCTTAGACACGTCATTTTGTAGGGAGAAATAGTCACATCCATAGAAGAAATGGCATTATAGAAGGAAGCAACTACATCAAGAATGAATCATTGATGTGAGAATCGATGCTTAGGAGTGTTAGCTATACTTTTTTAAATTTGTTTTATGTTCAAAAATTGTATGTAAATTTGGCATCCTTTTGGATTTTTGGGAGCAATTGTTCATGCAATATGTTAGCATGACTTTGGATATTTAGTAATGTCTAGTAGTATTATAGTTGTACTAGTTAGGAGGTCAATTTTGTGTATTTCATTCATGAAATGTAAGGTGGTAAAATATTATGGAATATGCTCCATGTATATTTTATAAGTAATTTTTATTTTTAATGGAATGTTACATGTCAAAATCATTTTTTTTTTAATTTGATTTGGGAGCACAAATCTGAGTTGATATTTCTTTAATTTTAAATTAAAAATCAAGGATTAAGGGGTATTCATTATGTCAAAATTGTTTTAGACATGATATGACCCCATTCCTCATGGTATAGGAGGCCTTTCCTTCAACAAGACTTAATCCCAATGTAATGACATTACTTGCACAATAGAAGAGTATGATGTAGGAAATATGCCACAAATACTTGACAATAATATTCCACTTCAAGTGGCATATCTTGAATAACCTTCAATAAGAACACAATACTCAATATGATGATAATAACTAACCTCTACCTCATATGGATACCTTATTTATGTCATGGGTGTCACTCAATCCTACTTAGATGCTTAAATATAACACTTAGGACAACCTAGTTATTTAAATAAGAATAAAATAATTATTGTGTAACTTAATTAAGAGTTAAGACAGCCACAACCTAACTATTCATTGACCTTTACACAATATCTAGGATTAAGGGCATAGGATATCCCCCTCTCCAAAGAAGCATTGTCCTTAATGTTGATTAACTATAAATTATTTTGCATAAAATATTCATCATCCAAGGTTATGATATCTCTCTCCTCTAGTAATAGATCCTCTTTATAAGGAGTCCTTCCAAGAGTGTCAGGATTCCTTCCCTTGCCTTTTTTTGAAGGCTCCACCATGGTGCGATAAAATAATTTTGTAATAAATTATATGAAATGAATCCAATCAATCAAAAATAAATATTGTATCTTACTATAGCCTAGTACTCACTTCTCAAAAAAAAAACTCAAATTAATTTGTAGTCTTAGGGGTGAATTTGGTGGAAACCCTAGGTATGCAATAAATCATACAAAACAAATCCAATCGATGGGTAAACCCACAAAAGTGGTTTGCAATTCCTATGAGGAAGGAAAAGTTGCAAAAAATGACCCCATGCAAAAAAAATTGGTTTTTGGGTGTTCAAACGAACTTTTTGTTCAAGCAAACCAAAAGGGGATTCACTAGAACCCTAGTTTGAGCGAACCCATTAAATGCAGGGTCCCACCATTCTTGAAAATTTAAAAAAAAACCTTTATGGAAAGGGTTCTCTCAAACCCCGGTTCATATCAAACCCCTTTTCCCACCTTCTCACCCCTGGCATAAAAAACTCTAGAATATTCCCCTTTGAGCTCAAGTTGAGGATAAAATGGAGGATACTTCATAGACCTAAATAGATGATGGTAGTCCTTGGGCAAAGCTATCCAACGATATAATTTTATATGTTTTAGTTTTATTATTATTTGTTTTTAGTTTTTTTCACTAAAAATCAAGCTCTTTGTTCTGCACATGTGGAAAAATAGCAGATTATCAAAAAAAAAAATGAATGCACTATATATTGAAGTCTTTGATCCAACAAAAAATTAAATTAAATTTTGATACATAGAAAAAAAGTTACGTTGTATACGGTCCGCCTATGTCTAAATTGTAATTTGTTTGACTTCAAAACTTGATTAAGGAAAAAATATTCAATAAAACACTATGAAACCAATTGGAAGCACTAGATATCGTAGTTACAAATCTAAATTCAAAAAAAATAGAATTTTATACTTCATGGAAAAAAGGTATGTTGTATACAGTGAGCGTCACTCCTTAAAAATGGTGTTTACTGAAAAAAAAACTAGTTTTCGAAGGAGATGGAAAAAGAAGTGCAATCTGATTCCAAAAATTTTGAAAAAAATATATTTAGAATCTACAAAAAAAATGTCACAAATCACTAGTTTGCATCATTTTCAAATTCCTCACGGTTTGGCCACTATAGGTGCCCAAAAGTGAAGATTTAGTTAGAAAAAAGTATATCAGTGTCTAGTTTGGCCAAAAATTGTAAACCAATATTGAGGGATCACCCCAATATAAAATTTATTTTGTAATTTACCAGGTCCTAGGCCTCACTTCACAAAAAAAGCGTCAAGAATTTATCTTATTTGTAGCATTGGAAGCGAATTTAGTGGAAACCCTAATTTTGTAATAACTTATTGTAAATGAATCCAATTATCTTCAAAATATGACTAAGTGGATCAACTTGTTCTTGTTCAACCAACTAGAATTTAGGGGAAAATTGTTAATTTTGTATCCTTAGGAGTGAATTATGTGGAAACCCTAATTCTATAATAAATCCTTGAATACTACATCAAATGACCTCAAATTCAATATATCTTGGAAAACCCTTTAAAATAAGGGAAAAATCTCCAAAATTAGAGTGATATGTGCTTCTCAAAATGATCTCCAAAATTTTTAAATAATCACCTTGTTTCTTATCTTTAGCATGTCAAGATCATGCTTTGATAGGTCACTTGTAATAAAATAACTTGCACAATATAAGTATGTAATAAGAAGTATGCTAAAAATGCTTTATAATAATATGCCACTTCAAGGGGATATGCCATACAGTTCACAGTTAAATTTTAGACACAAACAAAAATGTAAAGCGAGTTCTCAGCAAGTGGTGAAGTCGATGCTCGGAAGGCGAAGGGCAATGTTGTTTGCCTGTTGGTGAGGCACAGACAATCATGGATGGGAAGACTCGGCGTCCTCCTGGCTCGAAACGGGAGGTCGCCAAGCTGCGCCTGGGGAGGGTAGGAAAAGGTATGCCCTCCGTTCTGGGGCATCGCTGGATCCTCCCTCTTTGCCCATTGCTCGCGTTCCTCCTTCCCAGGACCTCGATGCTGCGGCTGCGAATTCTGGAGAGGTGTTTTCTGGTGTGGCTCCTCTGAATGTTCTCGATGGCTGCAAAAACAAATTGAACCCTTATCATGAATGCTCAGATTTTTGTAGGGTTCACTCCCTGGCCGATAACCCTAGCATTTCCCGTCCTGTGGTTTCTTCAGACTCGCCTCCCCTTCAAAATCTGGACTCTCAACCTGGCAACAATCGCTTTTCTTTTAGGGACTTTGATGTGGTTTTTTCTGAGGACCCTGTGGATTTCAACATTTCTGATGGCTGTATCGATGTAGTTGCTAGGGATTTTGGTGCTCGATCTGTGGTAGTCAGATGTTTGCACAAGCGTCCTCCGGTGGCTTCCATCCTCGAATGGATTAAATGCGTTTGGAGTAATATGCCTACACCTGCTGTTGAATCTCTTGATTTTGGTTTTTTTCTTATTACCTTTTGCTCGGTGGAGGATTGTAAATTTGTTTTGCAAAAGGGGCCATGGTTCTTTGGGCATTCCGGCCTCTTTATCGCCCCATGGTCTCCTTTTTTCGATCCGGCCACATCCAAGATCACTTGCATTCCTGTTTGGATTCGCCTGTACAATCTTCTCCTGGTTTTGCGTAATGTGGATCTTCTAAGCTCTTTGATCAACCAGGTGTGCTCTTTTGTCAAGCTCGACCCTGCCTCTGTGGCTTCTGATCGCAAATTCTACAGAGTCTGTGCTCTGGTTGACATTTCTAAACCCCTCTCCTCATTCCATCCGGATCCATTCTTCACATGGGGTGTGGACTCAATTTTTAAACTATGAGGGTTTGCCTTTTCGGTGCTTCCGTTGCAACAAGCTGGGTCACAGGATTGATGCTTGCCCCCTTCAACGTTTGATTGGGGCGAGGAATGTGTGCTTGAAGAAATGGGTTCTGAAGGAGGGCTCCCCGGATTTTGAATTTATTTGGCGGAATCATGGAATGTTCTTTGAACCTTCTCAGGTTTCAGGGCTGACTCCGGAACAACCTGTGGCTCCCTCTTCTCCTCTGATGGCTCCTGTTTCTGTGTTGATCCCGGATCAGCCTGTGGCTCCCTCTTCCCCTCCGCATGCTCTCGTTGTTGAAAGCTCCCTTGTGTCTTCTGAGGCGGAAGAGGATGATGGCTCTGATTTGGAGGGCACCTTTCCCTTCATGGACGATCTGGAGGATCATAATCGGGATTTTTTTGATGATTTCTCTTTGGATCCACCACGGAAACTTGGGATCTCTCAATCTCTTTGTGGAAAACTATAACCCGATTGTGGATCCAAGCGCAAGGTTGGAAGAAAATCAAACGCAGAAAAGCTTCGCATTGAAGGCTTGGAAGCGGTGGAGGCGGGCTCTCAAAGGACCTTGGAGGCTCTCCTCCTTCACAACAAGAGAAAGGTTTAGGCTTTAGGCTTTATGCTTTGGGATGTTGGGTTATCTCTTTATTTGTTTCTTTGGTGGTAATTGTTTGGTGGCTGATTTCTTGTTTAAGTTCTCTGCTCATTTGTAGGTTTCTCAAGTCTTTCTTCTTTAGTTCTACTCCTTTGTTCCTTCTTATCTGCGTGGCAGATCTTTGTAACTCTTTCTTTCATATCAATAAAGGGAGTGGGCCCCTCGTCCCACAACTTACGTATCAAAAAAAAAAATGCCACTTCAAGGGGGAAATCTCCAAATCCACTTCAAGGGGGATACATCTAATAGTCTTTAGTAAGAACACAATACTCAATATAATGATAATATCTAACATCTACCTTCTATATATACCCTACTTATACCTTGGATGGTACCCAAGAAAACTTAGATACCTAAATATAACACCTAGGATAACCTAATTATCTAAATAAGAATATAGTAATGGTCATACAACTTGAATTAAGATTTAAGATAGCCACAATACAAATACGCATAACCCTATGCACACTATATGAATAAAGGTAGAGGTCAACAAGATTAAAGATGAAATCTTGAAATTATTATCATTTGCATAAACATGAAGATTGACATGAGACTCAAGATACTAAATTATATGGAATAGCCTCAGTTAATATATTAGAGGTTATCAATTACTAGGAACAATACATGGCCATAACACCATTCTTATTAGAGTTGATCATATTTTATCTCGTCGTGATGTCTCCCACTCCTGTCGCCCATGTCTCTCTGCCTTCTCCTGCTTCAGCTATCGGTCGCATCCCTACTCTTGTGCCCTCCCTCGTTGCTTTTGCTTGGGTTCTAGATCTTGTGAGGGGCTTTTCTCATGGGTTGCCTATTACGGATGGTTTCTCTGAGCTTGGGCCTTTAACTATTACTGAGGCCTCTTCGGCTCGTGCCCTTCCTACAAATGTGTCCCCCTCTGCACGTCCTCTCATGCCTATCCCTTCAGTGAGGGCTCTTTCTTACTCTTTGGTAGCCTATTCTAGTTATACTTTCCCTCCTCAAGCGTGCACTCTCCCTTGTGCCAAACCTTCCTTGGTGGTGGTTTGTGGGGAGAATGTTGCTAAGAATGAGGATTTCTACCAGAGGCAAGGTTTGGTGTGCCATTTTCCTTTGGATTCTTAGAGGACCTTAGTGGAAACTAAGATTGAGCTCTTCCCTTGTGCTAAAGTTTTTTCCATCGCTAATTTTGGTTTTTTTGAGGACTATTTATTGATGCTAGGTCATCTTTAGGCTTGGGGAGAGCACTCTCACTCAAACCTTGGACCTCTTCCTTCAAGCCCCTTATCGAACCACTCAATGTGCATTTGGTGTCGATTAGACTCTCGAATCTCCCCCTCCAGTTCTGGGAGGAGACTTGTTATGAGGGCATTGCAAACTCTATTGGTCATTTTTTGAAGGTTGATGAGTCCACTTCCTCTATGGGTCACTCCACCTTTGCTTGTATTCTAGCGGATATTGATCTCTTTGCCTCTTCACAAGGATGTGGTTCTATTGGTTGGGGATCGACCCTCGTCACAACTGCTCAATTATGAGGGTCTGACTTTTAGGTGTCATCATTGTTTTACTACTATTCACCTGGCTTCGACTTGCTCTCTCTTGCATCAAAAAGGTGTGGCTACTTGGTGGAAGAACGCTAATGATGATCTCCTGACTATTCTAGCTTCCAACTCTTCTAAGGATGCCTCCTCCTAGGCTTTTGATGAGCACCCTACCCCTGACATAGTTTTGATTTCTCTTGAAGTCCCTACGGATGTTTCTCCCCTTATGGGTGCTTCTCCTACTCCTTCAGCTGCCTCCACTCTGCCTCAAGGTTCTTTTGGCGATGGTGACTATTGTTCACCTAATTTCCCTCTTGTTCCACCCTCGTGTGTTGATGGTCTTCCCTTGGGGGAGTCCCTTGTTTCCCCTCATTGCAAGTTGGCAAATGATAGTATCACTTGGACTGTCGTTCTTAGAAGGCATAAACGTTCCTCCCCTTCCTCTTATTTTTCTCATTCTCAAGACTTACTGGATAAGTCTGTTGTATAGGATCGAGACCCTTGTTTCTCATTTCTTTATGGTTCCTTGCTCCAGTCAAAAGCATTGTTGTTCTTAGTTTAGTCTTTTAAGTCTCACCTCTAGTGAGATTTTTCCTGTTTGCCTCGATGGTTGTTTTGTAATGGGTTCAGGCCCTTCCCAATTTATCTTAATCAAAACAATACACTGCCATCATGGAATTAATAACTCAAGAATAAACCAGTCAAAGACAACTAAGAAAATCATCTTCACTCAAGTGAATGTCTCAAAGGAATTTATTGGTGACTTGATTACAATTAATTGACTCTACATATGGCATCACAAATTGCTCTAGGATTGATTATTTCTATTATATGCAAACATGTCTAACTTTGGCATACATTTCAATTCTATAATGAGACATACGTAGGTAATTATATATGTAAGTGTATTCATGCAACCACCTATCCTAAATTAAGCTATAATCCTTGTATCTAGCACTCAACCAAGTCATTTTTATTCCTAAGTATTTTTAATCTACAAAGGCACTTTTGGCTAGGTTTGTGATTCATGGCTCCTTGTTAATATATTCATTGTCTATAATATTCCATTTTTCTTTAATTTCATAAAAATTGGAAAATTATTATATGCAAATAGGATGGACTAAAATTATGACATCTATACAAATGGAAGAAGTTATTAATATTTAAATATGTATGTGTTTCATGGATGCTATAGCTATGAATACTGAAATAAATTATAGCTTAGAATCTAGAATTAATCTTTTATCTCCATAAAATCTAAATTTTAATGCAAGAATGTTATCCAACTTAGTGCCACATGCATCACCTCATAAAGGTTTTCTATTCTTTCGAAGTTGTCAAAAGTATGCAAGAAGCTTGGGAAAAGACACCAACTACTTAAACGATTTAGTAATGCATGAGTTCTAAACTTTGAAT
Source organism: Sequoia sempervirens (assembly GCA_007258455.2). NCBI lineage: Eukaryota > Viridiplantae > Streptophyta > Pinopsida > Cupressales > Cupressaceae > Sequoia > Sequoia sempervirens. The sequence goes on along the minus strand of VDFB02264231.1, from coordinate 5,188 downwards.
AAGTTAGTTATTAATTCTTGGAACATTCATGGAGAGTATGCCCTAACAAATAATTACATAATGTAAGCACTAATTGATATGGACAAGTCAACCCAATGTCGAAAGGTGGGTTATTTTGTCTCACAAAATCCATTGGTGGCATTCACAATGTTCAAGGAGGCCAAGAAAGGAATCGATAAGGGACCAAATATTGGTTGTATTACACTCTTGGCAACCTCTGATTGCCTTCTTTTTTTGTCCGCATTGATTCAATATAAATAAATAAATATATATATATATATATATATATATATATATATATATATATATATATTGAATGTGTTGAACAAAGACGCCAAGTGTTGCAAGTGCTACCAACTAAGAAATTTTGATTGCACAACTAGAATGGTCAAGATAAAGTCAAGGATAATGTGTCAAGCTAATAAACCCAAAGAAATAAACAATATTAATGCATGTAAAAACTCAAGGGCCTTAACCAAAATACACTATGGGGCATGCAACCAAATAGACAAGGCTAGTAATTGCATGGCTACAAAGCCCAAGTAAAAAGAATAATTTCAAGGAAGATCAACAAAATTGTCCTATTGACTAATGACATTTAAAGAGGATAACCTGTGAGACCATATAAAAAGCCAAAAAAACTAAGAGTAGAGGCTATTGTAAAAGAGAGCTCCCATGCATGAGACTTGTGCTCAATTGAGTAGGAAAAGATCAAGTTGAAGAAGGATCCTAGGGTATATTCTAGCAACATATAATATGTTTTAAGGTCAATGGCATGTCTAGTTATGTTTTATCTTAAGGGTCATTATCTCAATTATGGTTGACATTGTACATGTGTATGGGCTAGCAAATTGTGATGTCTGATGGAGGCATGGTATGTTTGACAAAGGATCGGGTATCTGAAAAGGACAACTTTGCTAGCTAAATGCACTAATTAATCACAAGGCCTCAATGAAATGGAATAACTACCCTAGTGGAGATTAGAGCTCCACATCTACTAACAATGTATCTAGGTGAAGTCAGCAATGGTGTATCTAAGAAAAAATTTTAACAATGTATTCAAATGAAGATGGCAAAGGTGTAGCCAAGTGGAGTGCCTTGTGAGTAGTAAGAAACTTCCTTGGTTGTGAGAGCTTTGACCCATTGATGATTGTAGCCTCCTAGGTTTTATGAGTGCACTCAAGTCTAGATGTATATATTATACTAGTGTGTGCACATGTGAATGCTTTGTGTGTGTTTGGAAAGGTGTTATCCTAAGTTTGAGCAAGCATATTTAATATTGGACCTCATCAAGCTAGAAAAACCACACTAGTTGAATGTCCTTGAATTCCTTCAGCCACCAAAGATCCCATTGATATTGTGTGAGGCAAGGACCATGTTGTGAGGTTGGCCATGTGAAAAATGAATATTGAGACATTGGTAAACCCCAAACTAGACAATAGCATAATAACTAGGTGATATCCCAAACTCGTTTTGCAATGTTATATGATGAAGCATATTTAATTAGCTTAATGAATACATCCGTGGATGGTTCACATTATCGTCACTTAATTTGGGTTTACCTGTGTTGTAGATGTATGTCTAGTGAAGGGTAAGGATAAACAAGCAACTAAGTGTGGCCAAATTAAACAATGTTAGAGTCAAGCGCAAAAGTGGACATCTTTAGATTTTTGTTCTCAATATGTGAATAAAAGATACAGGATTTGTGTAACTCAAAATGAAGTGATTAATCTAATTGGAATTAGGCGGTTAGAGTGGCAATATTAAAGCCCCTCGAGACCTTGAATTGTAGTATAATTAGGCCAATTTCGATTGCCTATATAAGATATGTTCTCTATAATTAATAGAACTAAAAGGCAATTCTTAAGGTTTTAAAGCACTTTGTTATTATTATCGAAGCCAATTCTTGCTCCTATGTTGATGATTCTTTGCAAAACCATGGTTTAATTATGGCAATGTTCTAGCATATGAAGCTCAAGGACTACGAAAATCTACCTGTGAAGCCATGTAAACGAAGCATTCTGTAATGGCAAGCTCTGAGACGTACGGCCAGAGTTTGAGTGTATTCATAGGTCATCCACCTACCATTTATTTTCTGCAGAAGGTGGCCTCGTTTAATTTATTTATGTCTAAGTTAAATCTGAGTTTCTTGACTTGTGCAATTCGTCGGGCTAAATTTGAACTATGGATTTCCCCAAAGCCATGGGCACTCAAGGATTTACATAAACTGAAGTTTAAAATCATGGACCCGATAAAGATAACTCGGTTATAATGTATGCCGCTCTTGCAATTGAGATAGGGAGGGGAGCGATGTTGATCTAGACTCGAGATCCACATTCCAACCAACTAGACTGAGACTTTGATGTCTGAAAATATTCGTCTGAACCCCACGTGTGGTTTACACATCATCCCAGGCAATCTCCATGGGTCAAGAGTAGTCTGTGCCTAAGTGGCCCATAAGGGCCACCATAGCCATCAATCCTTCATATAAACTACGGCCATTGATTACTGGGAAAACCCATTTGCAACTAATTATTTTGCAGTTAATGGTATAATCACATCAACAAGGGCTGTCATGCAGCTGCAGTCCCTGCCTAAAGAAATGTTGCAATTAGTTGATTAAAAGAAAAAATCATGCCATTGATTATTGAAGACATAGAACATTGATGGAAATGATAAAAAAAAAAATAGCATTTGCAGTGAAAAATAGCTCAGTTAAACAGATTTTAGACACATCATGATACCTGCACAATTAAACATCCTAAGGTTATACAGCTTGTTGAGCATTGGACACATGCTAGAAACTTGGCAACTGTCTCCGCAAACAAAATAGTAGTGCTAGGCCTTTCCAAAGCAATATTCTGAAACTTGGCAGTCAGTGTCTCCACTAACAGGGAAAGTATTAATCTCCACCAGCGATTTAAAAAGTTGCTATGGTTGTTACTGTAGGAAACAGAGACAAGCAAAACTACAAATAGCAACAGAAAAGAGAGGAGAGAAAACACAATAACATATGGAAAGAATATTAAAACAGATCAGATTTGTATTAATGCCATTTTTATAAAACAGAGCTGCCAGTGCTCTTGTACAGTCATGCTTTCGTCCATATCAAAGACAGAGTAACTTGCCCTAATATATTTTCAAAACAGAGTTCTTCACTTAGCAACAGGGAAGCTTCCAGAATACGTGCCAAAATAGAATTGTCTAGATACATCTAGAAGGAAATAGAAGGAAGAAGAAGATAGAAAATAAATGCGGTAGATAGAGTAGGTAGTCTAATGTGGCAGGGAAGATTAGAAGAGCTGATCTGGAAGACCATGTCACCAACAGTTACTTTGTCCAATTTCATAGTAAATACTAGCTAAGCCAACACTTACGAGGATATCAAAATCAATGAGCTTCATTCTAAATAAATTGACCACTTTAAGGGAAAATAGCATAGATCGGAGCAATAAATGGAAATTGGCAAGAAATCTGCTCGTGTAGTGCTAAAATGGCATTATTTGCTGATACAGAGATGGGACATGTAAATATTAAAAAGCCATGGATTTCATGACTTAGTTTTCTTTCACTTTTCTGAGGGTAAATGAACAAATAATGTTGTTTGTTTGTAGGTTTCCCTTTGTACCTTTTTTTTCTTGCAGTGGACATATGGCACTGCTTTTGGGTGTAATTTGTTTGTGAGGCTAAATATCCGAAAGAAAGGACAATATCATATGCAATAATGCAAGGCAAGATAACATTAAAAAAACCTCTCAGCAGTTGGATTACCAAACTTTAAAAAACCCAGTCACTCTTCATGTGCATGCAATCATATTGCAGAAAGATTCTGATCATAACAGAGATGTGGATTCCTGACCTACAACAGTTTCAGCAAAAGCAAATTAGCCATCACATTGCTCTCTTGCTTTGCCCGTAGCTACCTATAGCAATCATTCAAGTGCCCAAACAAAAAATTCTTACTTATACATAAATAAATACAATCTCTAATTGCTATAATTTTAGGCACTACCACATCCTTTTCAATCTGACTTTTACGCTCCCTAAACTTTGAAAACTGTTTTCCTTGTGAAAATGTAGAACGCACAAGATTAAGGCATCAGTGTACATGTTTTGATTGTGAACAAATATAAATGACGAAAATGTGGAGTACAATAGGAAAATAGATTTTATAATGTAAAGCAACAAAAGCCTTATCACAGCTTCCAAACTCAATTGATTATTGCACTTCAAAAGAAAGCGGAGAGTTTGCCTCAATTGACCAGTCCTAAGGTGTATCTACCACTAGATATTTCCAAGTGAATATGTTATGGGATAGTTAGAAGTGTTCTATAGATATTTTGATTCTTTTGTTTGCATGTAATGAAGTGAAAGCAAGTCTAGAACACTTGTGATTATACCATGATATATTGGCTTTGCTCGGAGATAAGAAATTCTTCATCAACTGCTTTGCTCGTGAGGAGGTGGTCAATCTCTGAATATTGTGCAGAAATAGAAGAATGATTTATAGCATAGTTGAAAAACTCGCCAAGCCCAAAAAACACGACTCAGCGAAAACTCGGCAAAAGCGCAGAAAAAACTTGGCAACTTATACCATGATATATTGGCTTTGCTCAGAGACAAGAAATTCTTCACCAACTGCTTTGCTTGTGAGGAGGTGGTCAATCTCTGAATATCGTGCAGAAATAGAAGAATGATTTATAGCATAGTTGAAAAACTCGCCAAGCCCAAAAAACACTACTCAGCAAAAACTCGGCAACTTATACCATGACATATTGGCTTTGCTCGGAGACAAGAAATTCTTCATCAGCTGCTTTGCTCGTGAGGAGGTGGTCAATCTCTGAATATTGTGCAGAAATAGAAGAATGATTTATAGCATAGTTGAAAAAATCACCAAGCCCAAAAAACACGACTCAGCAAAAACTTGGCAAAAGCACAGCAAAAACTCAGCAACTTAAAAAATCACTTAAATTTCATGATAAACGCATTCTTTTGCAAAATTCAATGAGAAGATGCATCCAATGAGTCTATAAATGAGTTCATAAAAGAAACAACTTGAGTTTAATTGTATTTGATTGATTTGAAAGCAAATTGGATACAAAATGGCATCCTCATGTGGAATGCGCTGATATTAATAGTCTGAAACAAAATGAAAATTGCAAATTATTTTTATAAAACTGAAAGTAAA
>VDFB02264230.1:0-23737 GCA_007258455.2 Sequoia sempervirens | reverse complement strand
GATGGAGATTGGAGAAAATGTAGAGCCTAAGTGTTCAACTAGTAAAAAAAAAAGATATGTACGTGGACGTGGACCTAAAACTGTTAAATCACATTATAGATGAAAGTGGGTGGAAGAGGATATGACAATGGGTACTGTAGACACAAAAAATGATTGCACTGAAGAAGAGGGAGGTCGGGACTATAGTATATGGGATGAATACTTTGAGAAAATTGTTGTTTGTGGATGTTTTGTATGTCATGGAAAGAAACAATTCAAATGAGTGATTGTACAAAGACATTACATATATGATGATCTTCCAGTTAGTAGTATGCCTCCTACAATTGATTCAAATCCAATAGGAATTGTGGTGAGGAATTTTCCAATTTGATATAAATAACATGTATACTTCATTTAAACATTGTTTTATATTATTTAAATAATTAATTTTTTCTTAATGGACACTTGCAGGATAAATTTCTTGGTTTAAAGTTTCCTGGATCACTGACTTCCAACCTAGAGGGAAATTATCATTTATCAGATGATACATCTAACAAAAATATGCGCCAATATACCAACCCAGAAGATGGGGAATTGACAAAAACAAGTAATAGAACAAGAACTAATGTGAAGATGCATAATTTTCTTAAAGACAAGGGGAAGGTGGACTACATAACCTATGAGAATGAATGTGATGGAGATGATGACTTTCCCCTGAGTTTGAGATCAATTTACAAAGAGACATTTGATCGTCAACTATATTGCGCTTGGTCTAGTGATCAAAAACTACCTAGAGTGTATGAGGTGTTTCAATTTTGGGGATACGACTACATGATATGACCCTCCAATATTCATGGAGAAAATCTAGGCCTCCTTATTGTCCAAAATGTACATGTGGGATCCAAACATAGAAACAATTCAGAAAAAACCACTAGGAGATTAATGCCAAATTATGGTCCATCATATTACAGTGGTGAATGGAGAAGGCCAGTAGAATATAAGCCTAGCATGTCAGCATATGGTCTAAATTCGAATATGTATACACATCGTCTCCAATTGGAACGTGGAAAAAAAATGAATAGAGGTAATCTTATGTATATATATGGAATTGAATACACACACAAAAATATTGCAGGATTTATAAATAGTAGTAAGGGAAGGGACCCTACTGTAAGACCAAATTGTTGATTTGGTGAGGTTATAAATGATAAAGATGAAGATATGGAAAGAGAGGTTGATAGATTGATAATAGTTGAGGCTATTATGGACCTTACCATTGGGGATGAGTTATTGATTTGTCACCCCTTCTTAAAATGCACTCCTGCACAAAAGAAGAGAGAAGAACAAGGTCTCCCTAAGGATATTCTTAAGGGAAAAAATCAAAGAATAATAAATGAGTGTGGACTGATGTTTTATAAACTATGTTGTCAAAATTGTGTTTTATAGAAATTATTGTATAAAAAAGGTAGTCTATAAAATAATGTTCCATTATTCAATTGATGTATATATGTTCATACAATTTATATAATGTCTAATATATGTATGTTGTTCATGTGTAGGTATTTTTCTATGAAGATATTTTGGACCCGAAATTGATATTTGTCATACATTATGATCCAAGACTAAGGCATGTATTTGATGATGCATTAGTGGATACTGAGAAAAATAATGATGGTAAACAAAATGAGAGAGAGGGAATAAAGAACATCAAAGAAATTGACATCCATGATGATGTTGAAGATGGTTATGTTCAGGCACAAGAAGACAACAATCTAGAGTTAGATGATGTTATGGAAGACAAAAATATGGATGGTATAGAAAATGATGATCCAAATACATCTAGTAACAATATAGATGGTCTAAAGTAAAATTTCACTGATGATGAAGATGATGCAGGTCAATATGAGGATGATGATAATATTGAATACTTGAAAGAACATATGAACATTGACAATGATACAATCGGACAGACATTGTAGCGCATAATAATGTTAATGACCAAGACTTCTAAATTTTAGGAATTATTTGCAATCCATGTTTAAAAAGGATGATTCTTATGGCCTAAAATTTGAAATGCTTCAGTAATATTATGCTGTACTTGGACAATTGAAAACCTATTTTATTCTCCTAGCAATCTTTTTTATTTTCCATTATAATTCTAGACCAAACAACATTTGCGGGGATGGCCTTTTACACCAATCTTAATTTGTATGAAGTTCATGAACTTGTTGTCAAGCAGTAAATTCCTTTCATAGATAGGAAATGTAAAGGCTTCATTTAAGAAAAGATAAGTAGTCTCTTTCTGAGGGTAATCCACATGCAAAAAGTAAAAAGCACATAAAAAACAATTATACAGTAGAAAATCATATTCAATCAGCTATGTCTTATTTCACTTGCACACTTATCTGAAAGACATAGTGTATTCACCATACATTTCCATTGACAAAGAAAACATGCACTTTCATTTATTTTTACTATATATCTCAGAAGTGAAATTGTTGTTACATAATGATGCACTGAGAAAATAATATATACAAAAAAATGCAAAGAAAATGTTTGAAATTTAACATGCAACCTATTGTGTTGTGCAAAAAAGAATCAAGATTAACTGGGACAAGAAATAAAAATAATTTTTTTATGATTGTACTTAAAAGTGAACAGGATATGAAAATTGTGGACAATGATGGTGCTGAAATTGAAAACCCTGATTCTGATGATATTACTATTTTATGTCATTCGAAATAAAGAGCACACACAATTTTATAAACATAGAAAATGAAGATTTGAAACTAGTAAACTAAAAATGTAAATATTGTAAGATTTTTCCGTACACAATAATTCACATACTCACTTACAAAAAAGGGTGAAGCATTTTTTATTCAAACTCTGTTTTATTTAATAAACATAACAACAAAATAATATTTATAAGTACAAGAATATATACACTATTTCATAGAAAATAAGGAATGTTTCATAGAATATACAAGTACAAGAATATATCATCATTATCATATCATTAATTAATACCTATTGCAATATCCTTAAATTCATTCAACCTTGTTGTTAGAATTCATTGGCATAAACATTAGGATTACCTGGATGATTGTCCATCCATTTTGTATCACATATGTTTGTAGCATACAAAGCACAAAATATTAACGTGAGATCACCTACATAAATTATTTAAATAAGAACTTGAGAATCCTATTTATTTTTAACAGTTCCATTCTTTGCGTTTGAACATGGGGGTAATATGGTATTAGTCAAAAATCAAAAATTTAAAGTACTGTACCTAAACATCCAAGTTAGTTAAATTCTTTTTGGTGGTTTAAAGTATATTCATTCAAGTATAAGTGCTGTGATATGCTAAAGAATATATATTCATTCAAATATAAGAAGAAATAAGTATGGAAAACATAAGAAAAATACAGAATGACAACACAATCATGGAGAATCTCTAATAATAAGATGTTCTCCATTATATTGCTTCAATTGATATATATTAATAACATAAGTCTTCAAAATGGAAATGATATATGATGATGATAATTTAAAACTAGGCCTTGGTTTCCTATTTATATAGGAAGCAAAAAGCTACATGCCTTTTACAAAAAGAAATGACCTTTCATAACTACTTCTTTTACTAACAACTATTTAATTAGCATAATTAAGGAAATAACATGACTTAATACATTTTGACATATGGTTCTATTATTCAATGTAGAAGACCCATGATCATTAATCTGGTAAAGTCTTCCTCTCCATGATGAACATCCAAATGCTCTCACCTCAGTGTCCTATTCTTTTGAAACCAAATACTTTTCCTTCCACTGATACACCATAAAATATGATGGCCACTTATATTCTTGGATCTTTTGCATGTTTGCAAGATGAGTTTTCCATCAGCTATCTAGTAAGTCCTTTGTATCATTGACAAAATTTAGGTATCTCGCATCAAGAACAATCAGCCCATCCATGATCTGATTTAGCCTAGGAAGACTGGTATCATCATCCTCCTGTATATGAGTTACACACTTATGAACAAATTGACTGAATTATTTCTTCAACTTATCCAAGTCCTCCAATTGATCACCATCTCTCACAATTTCAAGTATATACCACTATTTGCAGGTATGGAATAAATCCACTCATGTTACAATCTTTTTACCAAACCCTTATACATAATGAAATTCATCAATAATCATCTTCACAGTTTGTTCAGTTGGATTTAATGCTATGGGTGCATCAAGAATTCTTTGTAGAACTTTGCATAACTTAGCCAAAGTGTGGTGAATAGGCTACCACCTTTTGAACAAAGGATCTAATACAAGCATATGTGTCTTTATTTGATCCATTTCCTACTGAAGTGTTTTATAACTATCATGCACATTCTCCAATTTATCCATAATTGATTTTATCCTATGCTCAAGAATCTTTTCCATAACTTCACAAATTCATCTTTTCACTTCATCCTAGGTTTGATTGTTGGCCTTCTTTACATCATCCACTTCCTTCTCTAGAGTTTTTACCTTTTATACAAAAATGTTCTTCACAATATCCATTAGAGCAATAGGAGGCTTGTATAACACCATCTCCTTGCTTTGTGAGGATCCTACTCCTCTTAATTGTTCTTTCAATTCGGTATTCTCCATGAACAGTTTATTAACTTCATCATTTAGGAACCTTTGTTCCTTTTCATACTCCTTCAATCTATTTTCTAATCCCTTAACAGTTGCTCGAGTGAACATGGTCAGCTGTGGCATTGGCTTGGTTTCCAGTACTGTATTTTCCTTTTACTTCCATTGATTCCCTTTTCATCCCTAGCTCGAGATCCATTAATTTTCTGGTTTTGTGTATTTTTTCATTTGATCCATAAGGCTGGGAGTTTCAATCTTTGGGTTATACCCAATTGCACTCACACCTTCATTATATTCAAATTCTACAACTAGCATTGGATCTTCCTGAGCCCACACTTGATCAAGAAGAAACATTTTCATTATTTCCAAGCCAGGGGAAATGAGCATATTGCTCTTCAAGACCATTTCTCTATTCTAGGGACCCAATGTCAATAAGCTGTCAAACTCTCTGTAACCCGGAAAGTCTCCAGGCTACCCATTCATTTTCTCTCACCTTTCTAATTCTGTTTCAAATTGGATTCCATCCTCTCTTGAAATTATTTTATCTTCATCTTCATCTAGAAATCCTTAAACTCAGGAGTCTTAATGAATTCATCATCTTCTATGAATCTCCTGGCTGCAATTTCCCTTTCATCTTCATGTACCTCTATACTTTTTTTTCTACATCACCCATCCTTTCCTCCTGTTTCTGGATAGGTGTGGGATTCCCTTGCTCATCTACTATAGCCAAGTCCATTCTTTTGGTCCAATGGTCCTTATTCTGGTACAATATCATATGACATAGTAGGGAATAGTGTCTAAATGTAATCGATGCTCTATCCTCTATAACTTGGGAGAATTCATCATCTAACGCCTTCTCAAGGTATGAAGCAAAATCATATTCAGTATTAGTTTCAGGGTTTTGAATTCTCATGGCCATCATCATTAGGCCTATTGGAATTTTGTCTTGAGCATCTATCCCCAACACTTGGCAAAGAGCTAAATATGTATTCACAAAGTAATACTAAAAATCTATCACATTAAATGGTTCAGTAGTGGTAGTAGAGATGGGGAATGTTCTGTTACCAATGCCTCTTTTCATATATAGGGGTACCTCATCACTTCAATAAGTATTTTTTAACCTCGCATAATCCTCCTCACTTTTCTACAGGTTTATCTTGGTCAAAGTCTACTTGTTTAAGCCAAAACACTCAATGATGGCTTTTTTGGTTACTTCTGCCAATACTATGCTGTTTGGAAACCTTACTATTTTGGTGGCTAAGTGATAGTGTTTGGCTAGCAGTTTGATAAATTCTACATCAACAAACACATTTGGGACAATCAACCTTGCTATATCCAACATCCAAGCATTTGACACTGGAATCTTCTCATTTATCTTACTATAAAAATACCAAAATAGGTCCCATCTAGATTTGGAAATGAGGGCATCCCTACAACTTTGTACTGTGTCTACGAGAAACTTCTTATTACCCTCTTTAGTAGACCCTGGAAGTATATCTAATATGGACTGATGGAGTGGTCTCTTCTTTACTTTAGGTTCTTCATCTTTAATTTTAGGCTGACTTTCTTTTACTTATGATTGTTTTCTTTTAGGAGGCATGTTTCAATTTTCTCTACTATGGCTTCAGATGACAAAACCTTGAAAGATTGTTTATATTAACAAAGCTCTTTTAGAGAGTTTTCATGCATTTACCCGAGTATTTCATGCTTTCAGGACTTCTTCTCATATCCTTAGCTCCTTCCATGCTAGTGCACTACAATTGAGTGTGATATTGGGAAAAATCACTTATCTTTGGATGGCGTGGTATCTGGTCATATTAGTTTTGGAAACTCTTAATAATTTAACATCATTTAATTTTGGCAACTGATGTGATTTTCTACATTTATTGCTATAAATTGTAATGATGCCATGTTTGCCACACTATCACCTTGCTCAAGGCTTCTTGCTGCGGGGTTGCGGTGTATACTACTCTATTGCATATGTTGCTCACCTTCCTAATGGTATAACAGTGTATGCTTTTGATCATTACTTGAAGAGTGTCAATGAGACAATCTTATTTGGCTTACCGATATCTCAATATCTCATCAACATTAGATCTTATGTTCCTCTGATGTTGGTTGTCGGTGTCAATGAGATAAGTTAATATCTCTTGCCGATATGCTACTGTCTCATTGATATTTTCCTTTGGCAGTATTTCTTTATATATCGGTGTAACTTTTCCATGTCGGAAGACTTATGATTATCGCTACGGTATAGTGGTGTTTTTCCCTTCCCTTCTGTTATTTATAGCACTGCCGCCTTGCTCAAGGCTTCTTGCTGTGGGGTTGCGGTGTATACCGCTCTATCACATATGTTGCTCACCTTCCTAGTGGTATAGCGATGTATGCTTTTGATCATTACTTGAAGAGTGTCGATGATACAATCTTATTTATCTTACTGATATCTCAATGTCTCATCGACATTACTTTGTTATATCCAAGAGTTGTGTTTCGCCGAGCACTTGTAGATATACCTTGTCGATGTTACATGAGTGATTCTCTCCTCAATATGCCTGTATCTTGTTGATGTTTCATTGTTTTACATCATCGATGAGACATATAAATAAGTCTCTTCAACATAGGGGTGTCTAAACCAATGCTAAACCCAAAGCTAAAGCTGGAGCTAAACGTGACACTAAAATCAAAGCTAAAATTGAAGCTAAAGGTGGTGCTACACTCGAAGCTAATATCAACACTAAAGATGACGTTACTTTAGGTGCTAATTAGCTCCTAAATTAGCACTGACTTATACTAATTGGTGCAATAAACACCAAAAATTGTGCCATCCCAATAAATAGTGCCGATGTTTTCAAAAAATTGCCAAAAAATACATTAAAACAAAAAGGTGGAGGGAAGCCAAAACAGAGCAAAACCGAGCAAATCACGTGAATTTGTTGTAGTGTAAGAACAATGTTGAAAAAAAAACTAGATAGATTAAAGGGTAAACACCATGTTTATATTTCCACTTTCTTTAATGGTGAATTTGAATTGATACAAATATTAAGTAGAGAACTATATGGAATGTCATTTATTAAATCATGAAATGATTTTAATAAGGTTTATGAAATTTAATGATTTATAGAAATTCTGAACCATGTACACATTTTGGATATAAAAATACTAGTGTTGTGACGATATGCAAGGAAATGAGTGCTAATGGGAGGGAAGAAGGGAGAAGCATCTAAACCCCATTGAAATACTTCATTTATCGAAGTCTCTGTTGCAGTTTGGTTGTCATGTCAAAAGTTCTATGAAGAGTGTTCTAATTAGGTTGTTTGGTTACTAGAGTCTCTGAGAAAATGCTCTGCATTTTTCCACTGATGATTTTTGCTCCTATGGTTTTGAGGATAGCTTTATGTTTTGTCAAGGAATGTGTGATCCAAGTTTCAAATAATTTGAGTTATCGAAAAGGTTTTTTTGACAGTGGAAAATTGAAGACTGCGTTAATTCTATGAGGATGTTCTCAAAGGTGTAAAGGTTGGGTTTGCATATCTATGCATTTGAAGATATGGTTTTGTAGATCAAAAGTTAAGTTCATTGATATGTGAAGGTGTTATATCCAAAGTTCCATGTCAATAATCCTTCCATAGAGAAAGTTAGAAGTGACAGTGTACCAGACTATGTTATTCAAAGACTAGTTTCTATGTCTGTTGGCTTGCACCAACTTATTACTGCATGAAGTTGTAGAAGGGATGTATTAGAGTGTTCTTGAATATCATGTAATGCTTGTTTATGTTCCAAAAAGTGGTTTTTGGCTTCTCCGATATAGGCTATGCTCCAAAATGAATGTTTTGTTGGCTTGTGATCTTATTGAGACCAACTAAGGTTTGTTGATGGTGTGTGTCACAAATTCAAGATTGAGCGGAGGTTAAAGAGTGATTGAAGGTGCTGCATGGGTCATGTTGACTCATCTAGGAGAAACATAGATAATGTTTTATCATTCTTACATACCACCAATGGATGTGAAGGCCAACAAGATACATGTTACATGTTTTCATGTTTATGGTCAACCTAATTTGTATTTGCAAAGCGTACAAATGATGCTTATAGAAGATCAAAGTTGTGAAGTTTTTTTGAGACCAAGTTAAGCATGTGGTGGGATCTGCAAGGTGTTTTCCTCTTACTGGTGTTGTGTGTAGTATTTTGGGTCTTTCCCTCTACATGTTTCATGTTGTTTTATCCCTGACCGACTTACAAATGTAATATATTTTTTTATAGGCTGACATGTGAAATGTAATCAATGTAATATCATGTATAAATTTCAAGCCTATTTGATCTAGGGGAAGGTATGATGACAATTGTGTAAGTGACTAAAAGAGAAAGAGAAGTTGTGGTAGATCTTGTCTGATTTCATTTTGATCATATTCCTATGAAAAAAGGCATGTGAAGAAGTGTGCTTAATTGTTTACTGGAGGCAATGAGCCGAAGGAAATAACTTCTTAATTTCTAAAAGAAGCAGGCTAGTAGGAAACTGAGAAGGTATTTGTAGAGTTAGAAAAGAAGAATTGCAATCATCAAAAGAGATTGAGCTTAATTATTAATTTCAAGAAGTGGAATGATTACCATTATGTAATCATTCTTGGTGTATGCTCAAATCAAGGAGTTGTAGTTTCTTTGGGTTGTATCCCTAAAACAAAATTTGTAAATGTTGATTCTTTTGTGAGGTTGGATTAGGGCAGCAACTCCTAGCAGCTTTTCTCACCATGGTTTTTCCCCTGTGGAGTTTTCCATGTATATCTGGTGTTACACATAGTCTTCATCTTTCATGTTCTTATTTATACGGTAGAGTTTAAAGTATTTGATTGTTTAGGAAGTTTTGAGATTTGCTAGAATATTGATTCACGCTCCCTCTCAGTATTCGAGTGTGTTCAACGATGGGTATTATCACTAAGTTCCTTATAAGAAGTCTAACAACTTGAGGAAGATTTGAGATGGCACATGAAGTTTCTTACTCACAAGGCACCTAGGTTTGATGGAACAAATTTTACTTTCTAGTGATTCAGGATGGAAACCTATCTGAACTTTTTAGGGTTTGGTATTTGGAAATCAGTCAAGGATGGTTATACTATTCCTGTTATTCCTCCAACTAATCTGACAGAGATTAAGGCCTATGAGAATAATGGAAAGGCTAAGAATGCTATCTTGAGTGGGATTGCAGACTCTGAAATTGTAAAAGTAATACACTGCAAATTAGAAAAGGAGGTCTAGGAAAATATTAGTGGCACCTATGAAGGAGACATTAAAATAAAACAATCCAAGTTGTAGATCTACAGAGGCAGGTTGGAGAACTTGAAAAATGTCAGAGGATGAATATATTCCAAGATATTTGCTCCAGGTAGATGATGTGGTCAATGTAATCAGAGGAATTGGTGAAGAATGGGAAGAACCAATGGTGGTTAAAAAGGTACTGAGATCTCAACCTAAAGCTTATAATCCTAAAGTATCTTCTATTGAGGAAGCTAGAGCTTTAGATAATTTTTCAATGGATCAATTATATGGTGCTCTCGTTACCTATGAAATGAGAGAGTTTTGCAAAGAAGCTCCAAAGAAGGAAACAACTTTCAAATCTAGTAAAAAGAAGTATGAAGCATCTGATTAGAGTAGTGACACTGATGAAGAAGAAAAATTTGTAAGGAAGTTTAAGAGGGGTACTAAAAAGTACAAAGGTAAGCTACCTTTCAAATGTTTTAAGTGTGGAGAGCTTGGCCATTTTGCTTCTAAATGTACCTTAAAAGATTCTGAAAAGAGAAACAAGGATTCTAGTAGAAATAAGTTTAAAAAGAGTCTCTACTCCAATGAAGATTCCTGCTCTTCAAAAGATGAGGAATCCAATGGTTTGGATAATGAGAATGAAATCCTGTTCATGGATGCTAATAATACTGAAGATGAATCTAAAGATTCAAGGGTTGTGGGGACTACTTTTCATGCAAAGGATGAGGTAAACTCCTAGGTGATTGATAGTGCATGTTCCAACCACATGAAAGGGGATAGGAGCAAGTTTATCAATCTTGTGAAGTGGAATGGAGGCATATTCAAGCTTGGAGATGATACTTCAATAGAGATTTGTGGAAAAAGGTATAATAAGGATTGATGGAAATCACAAGACATAAGATGTTATTTATGTTAAAGGTCTCAGGCACGATTTTCTTACTGTAAATCATATGTGCATCAAATGATACAATCTCATGTTCAATGAAAGAGGATGTGAAATCAGAAAAGGAAAGTCTGGAGAATTGGTGGTAGAAGGATCTAGGACTAAAGGTGGTATATATAGTTTAAAGGATGTCAATGGGAGAAGTTGTCTTCTGGGAAAAATAAGTGAATGTTGGATTTGGAATAGGAGAATGGGACACATCAATTTTGACAACCTTGTGAAGATCAGTTCATCACATGTGGTAAGAGATATGTCCAAGATAGTCAAGCTTGTAATTACTTTGTGTAAGGAATGTCAATTTGGAAAGCGAACAAGGATAAGATTCAAGTCTAAAGAGTATTCTTCTTCTAGACCATTGGAGCTAATTAATACTGATTTGTGCGGGCCTACCACAACAAAGAGCCTTCAAGGAAAAAGGTATTTCATGATTATATTGATGATTTCTCTAGGATGACATGGGTTACATTCTTAAAAGATAAATATGAAGCTTTTAGTAGATTCAAGATTTTCAAATCAATGGTTGAGATTGAAGTGAATGCTAAAATCAAGTGTTTGAGGCCTGATAGAGGAGGCGAGTTCACATCAAATGAGTTTAATGATTTTTGTGAAGAACATGGAATAAAGAGGCATCTATCTCTTGCTAGAACTCCTCAGCAAAATGGGGTAGTGGAAAGAAAGAATAGGACTGTTCAAGAGATGTCAAGGACTATATTAAAGGAAGAAAATTTGTCTGATGTTTATTGGAAAGAGGCAGTTCATACCGCAATCTATATTCTCAATAGAGGATTATTAAGGGTAAATAGTATTAAGAACCCTATGAGTCATGGCATGGAAGACCAACAACTATTAGGGATTTTAGAATCTTTGGAAGTAAATGAACTACATCAAAAGAGATAAAGATGTTTTGGGGAAGTTTGATTCAAGAGCTGATGAAGGTATTTTTCTTGGTTATTCAAGTTAGAGTAAAGTATACAAATGCTACAACAAAAGACTAGGAAAGATAGTTGAAAGTACAAATGTTAAGGTTGATGAAGGTTTACATTAGAATATGTATGAAATTGAGGACTGCATATTTGATGCACCTTCCTATTCGAAAGAAGAAGAATAAGAAGTTGAAGAAAAAGAAGAAATAATAGAAAAGAATCATAAGAATCCTGCCAAGTATGTTCAAAAGTATCATCCAAAATATCAGATCATGGGAGATAATAATGAAGGAGTACTGACCATGAGAAGGCTTACAAGGATAATTGAACAAGTAAACTTTTATTTATTATCAAAGATAGAACCAAAAACTTTTGTTGATGCTAGTAAGGATGAAGGATGGATACAAGTAATGGAATAATAATTGAATCAAATTGAGAAGAATTAGACTTGGGAACTAGTTCCAAGGCCTGCAAACAAGAATGTGATAGGAACGAAGTGGGTATTTAGGAATAAGTTGAATGGAGATGGAGAAGTTGTAAGAAATAAAGCTAGACTAGTATGCAAAAGCTATTCAGAGGTAGAAAGAATTGATTTTGAAGAGACATTTTCTTCAGTAGCAAGAATGAAAGCAATCAAAATGTTTCTTTCCTTTTCAACCCACAAAGACTTCAAAGTATATCAGATGGATGTCAAATCAGCTTTCTTGAATGGAGATTTGGAAGAAGTCTACATAGAGTAGCATGAAGGATTCTTATTGTCAGGAGAGCCAAACATAGTGTGCAAACTCAAAATGACATTGTATAGTCTCAAACAAGCTCCTAGGGCTTGGTATGCAAGGTTGGACAAGTACTTGCTTCAACAAGGTTTCAAGAAAGGTACCACAAATATTAATCTTTACTTGAAGATTAAGAATGAAATAATTTTGATAGTTATTATATATGATGATAATATAATATTTGGTGGAAATGATGAAATGTAATTTTTTTTCCAAAGAAATGTAAAAGGAATTTGAAATTTCCATGATAGGTGAGTTATCCTTCTTTCTTGGTCTTCAAATTGCTTAGATAGATGATGGTATCTTTATTTCTCAAGAAAATTATGTCAAAGAGATGCTGAAGAAGTTTGGTATGGAAGATTGCAAACCTGTGAGTACTCCTATGGTAACTGGTTATCATTTAAGCAAAAATGATGAGTCTCCCCTAGCTAATAAGATGCTATACATATCTATGATTGGAAGCCTATTGTACTTAACCACTTCAAGACCTGATATTATGCATGCAATAGGTTTGGTTGCAATATTTTAAGCTAATCCTAAAGAAATTCATGTGAAGGCAGTCAATAGAATCTTTAGATATTTGAAGAGCACTTTGGATTATGGATTATGGTATCCAAAAGGTAATGCATTTGATCTAAGTGTGTGCACTGATACTGATTGGGATGGTTGTGTTGATGAGAGAAGGAGTACCAGTGGTGGTGCTTTCTTTTTAGGAAATAGGTTGGTTTCATGGCATAGTAAGAAGCAAGGTTCAATATCTTTATCAACAATATAAGCAAAGTATATTGATGTAGCATCTTGTTGTACACAAGTGTTGTGGATGAAGCAAATATTGAAGAATATCAAAATAAAGTATGATCAGCCCATTCTTATTCTATGTGATAACACAAGTGTTATCAATATTTCAAAGAATCCAGTGATGCATTCCAAAATCAATACATACCAATCAAGTATCACTTTCTTAGAGAAAATATTGCAGATAAATCTAAGTGAAGTTGGATTATGTATCTACAAAGGATCAAGTTGTAGACATCTTAAAAAAGGAACAAGTGCAAAGGATACATTTGAATATCTCAAATAAAAGTTAGGGAAATTGCCCCTCCTTCTTGCTAGATGCACAGTTGATGCATCTATCCAGGGGGAGTAATTCAAGTCATATCCTTATTTTTGGATTGATGGGGGCTACCTCTAAGGGGGAGTAGGTAGTGGTTGTTGCTGATAGGGGGAGCGTATATAGGGAAAGAAAAATCCGTTTTCCCTTCGCCCTTGATGTCAAAGGGGGAGAGATTGTGCACCAAAGGGAGAAAGATTGTTGATTTTTCCATCAATGACAAAGGGGAAGATTATTGTAGTTTGGTTGTCATTGATGTCAAAAGTTTTATGAAGAGTGTTGTAGTCTAGTTGTTTGGTTGCTAGATTCTTTGAGAAATGCTTTGCATTTCTTTGTTGATGATGTTTTTCTCCTACGGTTTTAAGGATAGCTTTTTGTTTTGTCAAGGCATGTGTGATCCAAGTTTCAAATCTTTTGAGTTACCAAAAAGGTGTTTTTGAGAGTGGCAAATTGAAGACTGTGTTGATTTTATGAGGATGTTCTCAGAGGTGTAAAGGTTGGGTCTACATGTCTCCACATTTGAAGATATGGTTGTGTGGATCAGAAGTTAAGTTCATTGAGATGTGAAGGTGTTATCTCCAAAATTATATGTCAATAATCCTTCCACATAGAAAGTTAGAAGTGATAGTGTACTAGACTATGTTGTCCGAAGATTGGTTTCTATGTCTGTTGGCTTGTGCTAGCTTGTTGTTGTATGAAGTTGTAAAAGGGATGTATGAGAGTGTTCTTGAATATAATGTAATTCTTGTTGATGTTGCACAAAGTGGTTTTTGGATTTTTTTCATGGGCTGTGGTCCAAAATGAATGCTTTGTTGGCTTGTGTTGTTGTTGAGGCCAACTAAGGTTTGTTGGTGGTGTGAGCCATAAATTCAAGATTGAGCGAAGGTTAAGGAGTGATTGAATGTGTTGTATGGGTCATGCCGACTCATCTAGGAGAAAAGAAGATAATGTATTATCATTCTTGTGTATCGCCAATGGATGTGAAGGCTGAAAAGCTACATGTTACATGTTTTCTTGTTTATGACTAACCTAATTTGTATTCAATGCAAAGTGTGCAAATGATGTTTATAGAAGACCAAAGTTGTGAAGACTATTTTGGGACTAGGTTAAGTGTGTGGAGGGATATGCAAGGCGTTTTCCTCTTCTTAGTGTTGTGTATAGTCTTTTGGGTCTTGCCCTCTACACACTTCATGTTTTTTTATCCCTGACTAACTTACAAATATTATATGTTTTGTTGTAGGCTAACATGTGAAATGTAATCAATATAATTTCATGTATAAATTGTAAACCTAATTGATCTAGGTGAATGTATGATGGCAATTGTGTAAGTGGTTGAAAGAGAAAGAGCAGTTGTGGTAGATCTTGTCAAGTTTCATTTTAATCATATCCCTGTGATAGAAGGCATGTGAAGAAGTGTGCTTAATTGTTTGCTGGAGGTAGTGAGCCAAAGGCAATAAATTCTTAATTGTTGAAAGCAATGGGCTAGTAGGCAACTGAAAAGACATTTAGAGAGTCAACAAAGAAAAATTGCAATCATCAAAGAGATCGACCTTAATTGTTAGTTTCAAATAGCGGGATGACTCTCATTTTGTAATCATTCTTGAGTGTGTGCTCAAATCAAAGAGTTATAGATTCCTTGGGTTGTATCCCTAAAACAAGTTGTAAATGTTGAATCTTTTGGGAGGCTGGATTAGGACAGTAGCTCCTAGCAACTTTTCTCATTGTGGTTTTTTCCTTGTGGGATTTTCCACATATATCTGGTGTTGTGGATTTTCTGCATCTTTCATGTTCTTGTTTATGTGGTAGAGTGTAAAGTAGCTGATTGTTCAGGAATTTTTGAGATTTTCTAGAATATTGATTCACCCCCCTCTCAGTATTCTAGTGTGTTCAATAGTCTCAAGTCATGAATGATGATTCTGTAATGAGTCAACATGATTGTTTTGATATGTCTAGGTTATCTTTTTATGACTTGAGTCAATGTTATTCATTTGTTCTATTTTGTGGAATGTTTTTTGTGTTCAAATTCATGTGTCTTGATGTGAAATTTTTGTCAAGGGATACGAGTTCAATTAAATTTTTGTTTAAAAAGGGATGCATGTTTTATATGGTTTAAAAGTGTTCTAAAATGTTAATTTTAGTTGTTTTTGGTGTTTTTTAAAACCTTAGGTATATACCCAAGGGTTAGGCACATTTTAGAGACCATAACTCTTTTTATTAATGAATTTTGAACCTTTATTTTTTCATTGTGACAAAAATTGGAGTCTAGGGTTAGGTTTTTAGATTTTTCATTGGGAGGAGAAAATAAAAAAGAGGGCAGAGGTGAGAAAATGGCCATTCTTTTTGGAGGAAAAATAAATGGCTATGGAAGAGAGAGGAGTTTGGAAGGGTTTTCAAGAAAGAAGGAAATGGAGGAGGTCAAGAAGAAGAGATAAGTCTTTTTAACCCAGGCTTTATGCTATTAATGGTTGTGGAAATTTTGTTTTGTATGTGAATGGATTTATGGTGTTGCTTGGTTAAGAATGAGTCATGTATGTGTTGTTTGTTTTTTTAAACTTGCAAATATTGTTGAGAAACTCATATGGGTATGTCTTTAACTTTCCTTGAGGGTTGTGGGTTGTTTATGTTGTGATATTTTTGGGGTTTTGGTGTTTCTCCCTACTCAGGGGATGGCTAGAGCCATGATATGGCTTTATGATGCCATATTTGGATGGGTGGAGAGCTTGAACTTCTATTCCATTAACATGCCACCATAGTACTTCTTTACTTTGCTCTTGAAGATGGTTCATGGAGTTATTTAATGAAAAGACATATATGTATATAATTTCTTGTATTGTTGTTCATCCTTGGGATCTAAAAGAAAACATTGTAAACCCTTTTGCTTTTAAAAGAAGAAGGAATGATGTAAGTTATTTTAGAAGAGGTTTTAAAATAAATTGCTTGTCTCATTCTTTGGTATTTTGAAAAGTGAAGAAATAGATATGAAAATTGATATAAAATAGAGGCCGCAATATTACAAGCGAAAAAGAGAGAAGAAGACTTTTGCTTGTTTTAAAAAGTAAATCTAAACCTTCACCTATGCTCATAAATTTACTTTTAAATGTATATATATATTTGTACCTATATTAACTACTTTAATTTCTAGGACGAATATACACCTTGTATATTATGTATTTTGTGTATATATAATTTAAACATATACCAGAAAATATGATATATTTCATATATTGAACATACTAACATAATAAACTTTCATGATGCATTTATATTAGCACTAGGTTAGTATTAATACCTTTACATTAATATTAATTTAATATTTGAATAATATATATGACCATTAAATTATTATAATTTAACTAAAGGTGTATTTTAAAATATATATATCAATATTAAATTTTATAAGATTAAAAGTTATTTTAAATATTATAAAATTAAAAGTTTATTTTGAATTTTTGAGTAAAAGAAAAAAAAATTAAGGGGTTGGCTTGTGCAAAGGCGCGACCCTACACAAGTGACCTAGGTGGGTGCGCCCCAAGAGGCCGTGGCCCAATAGTAGGTTGCAACCTACAATGGGGGCTATGAGCCCATTGGAGTTCGTGGCCTCCCATGAAAAGGGGGCTTGACCTTCTAATTGAAAAAAAAACAATAAAAACAAATAATGTATAGTAATTACTATTGTGAAAAAGGAATAAAACTATAAAAAAAAAACTAGAGTTAATGTATATCTTGGCTGTAGAAAACAATAGCACAAACACATAACAAAAAAATATATAATGTCTTGAAAATTTGTAAAAGTTGTTACTTGCAAGACAACAAAACAAACAATCAAAGATGGGGAAATTAGAAATCATCCAAAAATAAAATAAGAGTCAATGTAGGGAGTTCTCAATGGGAGAAAATGATATTCAAAATGGAGGAATAAAATTAATGTAATCTTGTATATACAAATGGGAGACAAATGATCCCAAACTCCAAGAGAGTCTCCTCACCTCCTTCCTTCAAACCTTCAAAACCCAAATAAGGTGAAAATGAAAAGAGAATAGGTTAAAAGAGCATCCTTATGTTTTAGAGTTGCAAGTGAAGCCCTAGGATCTAATGGCCAAAATTAAACCTCATCCAATGGCTGAGATTGAGTGCACACTAAGTTAACTCTAATCAATGGTTATCCAAATTAAACTTATTTTAATTTCTAATTTGTCTATGATGGGGGTCAATGGCACTAGGACTCTTAACTTTAAGTTGTAACTTAAAGATACTTTCATAATATTTGAATGTGCATTAAGAGATTTAATAAATTAAATTAAGTCACTTTTGGGATATTTGCATAGAATTCTTGACTTTATAAAATTATATTTGAGTCAACCTATGCAACCCTACAAACTAATCAATTCATTTTGAGAATATTTGAACATAGACTCAAATCCTTATAAACTAATTAATTTATTTACAAGACATTTAAATAAAAGTTTGTTAAATGTGAAATGAGAATTAAGGTTACATAAATGAATGAATTTTATTACGTTGCCAATTGTTTTGATTAGAGGTTAAAAATGGGTTTTGATGGGGCCTCAGAACCAGTACAAAGGAAGACAAGCTGCCTAAAAGATAAACCATAGACCAACAACAGCTCCAAGCAGCCGCAAAAGATAAATAGGACTACACACGCTGCATCTTATAGAAAATCAAGGGCCAAAGACCCTTAAACCAACTGGTTTTTAACCGGGACTAAACCCTTAGTTAATAAAGATCCCACCCGCATCCGCCAAGCATCAACAAACCACCACCATGAAGAAACCAATGGCCAAGAAAGATAATCATCACTAAATGATCAAAGGCCACACCGTAAGAACCACTAGTAAAACCAAACACCCACCGAAAGCAATAGAGACAATTTGGATCCACCACAGTAAAACTACAATAATTTAGCTTCCTTTAGCTCAGATTCACCTGGTAACAGGAAACCAACTCCAGCTCCACCTCTAAAGGAGTGAGCTCCCCTCTATTGGAGAGGAAGAAACGATCATTAAAGCCACCATAGCCAGACAACACCAACACCCTCAACCTCCACCTCCATAGGAGAACTGCCCACCTCAATAAGAACAACTGCTGAGGGGGGACCACCTCCATAGGACCAAAGGAGAAATCTGACATAGTAGCCAAGCAAACAACCATAGCCTCCTTTGGAAAGCCCTGCACCAGGAACAAAAACATCTGGGATCTAGGATTAAGACTTGAAAACCACCCAGCTAAGAGAACAAGGCCACCAAAGATTTGAAAGAGTCCAAAACAACATGACCCTTCAACCAACAAGTCATCAGCAAAGAAGACCCCACAACACACACCTCAGCCAGGTAAACCTTCATCAACAACCACAAGCCCAAAGCAGCCAGCTCCATCACCACCTCTAACAGAACAAAGATCCCATCAGACGCAGGAAAAGCACCCCTAACCAAAGACAACAACTAGGAAAATAGAACACTCATCCCAGCTAGAAGCACCCCACCAAAATAAGGGAAACAAACATAACCATCAGCTCCATAAGAAACTTGATGGCATCCACAACAAGATAGGGCAGAGACAGCCCTGCCCAAACCAACAAAACCACACCGGCAACCCCAAGCCCAGAAAAAAAAGCCGAAGGGTACAAAAACAAACAAGCAGCCCACAAGCCAGTAGAGAGAACTAGGAAGAAATGAAAGACAACAAAAAGGAAGCCAGAAGTAGAGCAAGCCAACAATAGGAACCCCCAAGCCTCCCTATTACGTCGAATAGGGACAAAAACAGGCCCAATCAACAACCAAACTTCCAAAAAGCAGCCAACACACTCCCACATCACCTGCAAAGAGAGCTACCAAAAAACAACAAAGAGCCACCAAGAAGGCAGTAGGAAGAAGCGAAGGAAGAACAAGGAAAACCAAGAAACAGAACAAGCCAACGCTAAGAAACCCCAAGCTCTCCAACTACGTCAAGTTAGAGAAAAAATAAGCTCATTCCGCAACCAGTCATCCTTAGAAAGTCCACCGCACACCCATTGCCTAGAAGGCAGCCAAAAAGAGAGCACCAGATGCCACACATCAACTAGATCAATGCTAATATCACTAACCAGAACCCAAGCAAGAAAAATGACCATCCTCCAAACAAAAGATCACCATTCACATCCAAGAACAACCGCCCACTCCACACGAGGAAAACCAGAGGCAACCAAAACTCACCAGGAGCAGGAACCCCCAAAAAAATACCACCAGCCACATAGCCAGAAGGGGCAAAGGGAGACCAAGAGGAACCAAGTAGAAGAATAGGTCAACATGAAGCACTCACTAGCCTTCCTATTACGCTGAATAGGAGCAAAAATAAGCCCATCAATCCACCATTCCACCTCAGAGAGCCCCAAGCACACCCACACCATCTGTAAGGCTAGCAACAACCATAGAACACCAGGCAGACAAAGCCAAATCAATAAGAGAACACCAAGCTACCACAACAAACACCACAACCTAAGGAGCAAAGAAGAAGCTCTAGTACAGACGACATCCCACAACAAAGAAAAAGAGATCTCCAAGACCCCCGTAGCCAATAACACAGACATTCCTGTGAAGCCTCCATAGGAAAAAAAAGAGAATAGCTCAAAACAGAGCCGCATAAGAGAGCATCCAACCTTCCCCACAGGAACCACAAACTCCACAACAAAACTCTAGACTCCATCCGTGACCAGAGGGATCTCCATCCACTGGCTGACTCCTCTCACCTCAGAGGGAATTCAAATCTCCATGCGCCTTTCTCTCACGCCCGCTTGCACTCATCGCTAAAAGTATTGCATTGCCAATTGTTAAGATTAAATGTTAATAACATTTTCTCGTGATTGCAATCAAAATATCGATATATAAATATTATCATTGTGATAGCCATGCATTGGTTATAACATACATGTGAGCATTTAATAAGCAGTCTCGATAAAATTTAGCAAAGAGCGATTTTAATATGGATCTAACATAAATGTTATAATAATATCAACATTGTACTTGAATAAATAAATAGTGGCGTTTACTTAAAAATTAATGTTTGCATTACAATTGTCTATCAATATTAATATTTAATAACAACGTTAATATTAAAATTCACATCAACATTGATAGTAATGGTAATATTAGTGTTAAATGAGGATAACAATTTTAACGTCGATCTTAGCATCAACAAATAATGATGTTAATACTAAAATATACGTCAATACTGATAGCAACATTATTATTAATTGAGAACGCAAATAATACTATGAGATAATATCTAGATGTTATAAAAATTTCAATTATAGATTACAATATTCTTGGAGTAAATTACAAATCCTATACCATTTATAACAAACATTAAGGATTGAAATTTAGATTGATATTAATACTATTAGCGGAAATAGTAATAATATTAATGAGATTGGTGATGTCAACCTAATAGTAATGTTAAGCAAACATACTATTAATGATAATATACATGCTATTAAAGTCTATTTCAACGAGGATGATTGAACTTATCCTAAAATGATTAATGTCACTAATATTTCAAAAGCAAGTGAAATTGGGGACAAGAGTAATATGTGTATTAAAAATTAGTATTACGAATCAATGGTAATAATGCAAATAGTAATACCATTAATAGTGATATGGTTAAGGGATATTAATGTGGCTAGGTAATAACTATATTGCATTAACATTATTATTTCTTTAATGGAAAAGAAATATTGGGAACAACAAGTAGATACTAGAGTAAGATATCGCAGTTAGTGTATTGTAACTTAGAGTTTTCAATTTTTTTTTGGTTGAGTTGCATGTTCACATGTTAAAATTGTGGGCATGACACCTCCTACTTATCTATGTCCTAGTTAGTCATTAAAACCAAAACAGGTTTTAAAACAAGTTAAATTGGCGTTTGTATATGAAAGCTTTCACCATTAGAACTCAAAACATTCATTCTTTGTTGCTCAACAAAAGGAGACTCATCTTTCATTAATTTTATTTCATAATGACCTGAAAAATATTATTCCATAAATACTTACACTAAGAATAAGTAAAATAATAAAATAAAAAAATAAAAAAAATAAATTTAAGAATTTTTTTTGTTGTACTAACAAGATTTTTTTTGAGTTCACAAGGAAATTAATTACAATATTTAATTATTTACACCTAGGTTAGGACTTTGACTTTGGTATCTAGCACCTTCATTGCTATAGTGAACATCTCATATTTACTAGGTTTTCAATTTTGGTTAGCAACTGCGGTAAACCATCTTTTTTTGAAAAATTTTAACACCATCAACCTCTAATTGACAAACACACAAAAATGTCATTCTATTAACCACATCCTTGTACTAACAATATTAATAATTAAATTATTATTTTTTCCTTTAAACAGACTCTTCAAAAATAAAAATTAAAAAAATTAGATTTTATCCTCTACTATTTTTAACAAGAGCCGCAGAGTAAATAAAAGTTCTTGCCAAAATGCTAAGAATATCCTATTTTATTTGTTGTGTCTACTATGTTTTAGAAACAATGTTGATATTATAACAACTTAATAATAATCATGAAATTTTTCAAATGGTGACATGTAATACCGTAAACAATATCCAAAAATAAGACAAGTTGTTACAAATAAGAAACATGTAATATCTTTTTCAAACCAGATTTAGAGATATAAGCAGTTCAAAACTGTAATACATCACATAGAATCAATATGAAAGAGATCTGTAAAAAACGCAGATCAAAGTCTATTTCTAAGTTTGAATGAGATAATACTGTTTTCTTTTAAATGATGATTAATAACCCCTTTATTTAAAGTAGACAAAGTCATTTATGTTAATTATGGATTTCAAGAAACAATAGTTTAGATGCTTAAACATTAGTGTCAAATGAAGGTGATGAGAATGGAGAGAACATGATATGGTATTAAAACTATTAAGAAAGTAGAAATAATTACACATGACTAGCTTGAAATAGGCTACCCTATACTCCACACCGCAATTTTCCCATATCCTAACGACCCTTAAATGAATTATATACACCTTTAAAATGTGAAACTAAAGTAAATTGATGTATTCAAAAAACATAATGAAAACAATGGGAACTTGAATAATAGCTTTAGGACATCTACAAGTAGAGAAGGAAAACCTGATTTTCTCTTCTACTAAGATCCATAAGAAAGTTATCAGGCTTTATGTCTATGTGAAGAAAGCATTTTGAATGCAGAAATTCAATTCTCTTTATCTGTAGTATAGAAAGTACTCATAGCATAGTCAATGGTCTACCATTACGAATTTTACATAATAATATACACAGATTGAAATCTAGGAATTTGAAATTAATTACACCATTTGATTTGCCAACATTAGAATGGTCTTTAGAGAAAGCTTCTAACTATAGAAATTGAAGAGATCTTCAAGACTTGGTCCCTAATAGCCCTTCCAGGGAATTTGAGCGAGAAGGAAAGAATGAGCAAGTAGATGCTAATTTTAAAAAGCTCCATTCTCATAGGTATTCAACAGATCCTCCAAATCTTGTAAGTGGTAGTGGTATAGTTTATACTTCAAGTCAGGATGTTGTGACAAGCCCTATAACTCCCAAAGAGCTAGAGACACATAATCCCAGAGTAGAGATTTGCAATGGAGCTTCAATTGGCTAATATGTAGATACTATTAAGGTTAAGCCATCTAGAGAGGTGAATCAAGGGTCAAAATAGTGGTGTTGTCAAGATGACAAAAGTTCATCTACATCTGTCTCATCATAAATCCCGTGACAGATAAAATTTTAACATCATCTGTTGTAGTAGAAAATCATAATTTGCAGTGGTAGAAAATTCAAGTGAATGCCTTGCTTATAGTTCCATGGTAGGAACTAATAATTGTAGGAAATATAGGTGTGAAATAAGGGATGAGCATCGAGATATAAAGTAATAGTTTAAATATTTTTATGAAAATTATTTAAATGTTATAGTTTAACATCTCATTTTTTTAATCACTATTTTTAACTTGCAAAACTCAATTTCACATAATAAAAAAAAAAAAATTTCAAAAATTTCAAAAGTTAAAAATTATGCATTTTACTTTAAAAGAATGAAAATATAATTTATGAAAATAAA
>VDFB02264229.1:0-24770 GCA_007258455.2 Sequoia sempervirens | reverse complement strand
TGATGAGAATGGAGAGAACATGATATGGTATTAAAACTATTAAGAAAGTAGAAATAATTACACATGACTAGCTTGAAATAGG
This sequence comes from Sequoia sempervirens, assembly GCA_007258455.2. NCBI lineage: Eukaryota > Viridiplantae > Streptophyta > Pinopsida > Cupressales > Cupressaceae > Sequoia > Sequoia sempervirens. Next base: position 24,688 of record VDFB02264229.1, on the reverse strand, counting down.
CTACCCTATACTCCACACCGCAATTTTCCCATATCCTAACGACCCTTAAATGAATTATATACACCTTTAAAATGTGAAACTAAAGTAAATTGATGTATTCAAAAAACATAATGAAAACAATGGGAACTTGAATAATAGCTTTAGGACATCTACAAGTAGAGAAGGAAAACCTGATTTTCTCTTCTACTAAGATCCATAAGAAAGTTATCAGGCTTTATGTCTATGTGAAGAAAGCATTTTGAATGCAGAAATTCAATTCTCTTTATCTGTAGTATAGAAAGTACTCATAGCATAGTCAATGGTCTACCATTACGAATTTTACATAATAATATACACAGATTGAAATCTAGGAATTTGAAATTAATTACACCATTTGATTTGCCAACATTAGAATGGTCTTTAGAGAAAGCTTCTAACTATAGAAATTGAAGAGATCTTCAAGACTTGGTCCCTAATAGCCCTTCCAGGGAATTTGAGCGAGAAGGAAAGAATGAGCAAGTAGATGCTAATTTTAAAAAGCTCCATTCTCATAGGTATTCAACAGATCCTCCAAATCTTGTAAGTGGTAGTGGTATAGTTTATACTTCAAGTCAGGATGTTGTGACAAGCCCTATAACTCCCAAAGAGCTAGAGACACATAATCCCAGAGTAGAGATTTGCAATGGAGCTTCAATTGGCTAATATGTAGATACTATTAAGGTTAAGCCATCTAGAGAGGTGAATCAAGGGTCAAAATAGTGGTGTTGTCAAGATGACAAAAGTTCATCTACATCTGTCTCATCATAAATCCCGTGACAGATAAAATTTTAACATCATCTGTTGTAGTAGAAAATCATAATTTGCAGTGGTAGAAAATTCAAGTGAATGCCTTGCTTATAGTTCCATGGTAGGAACTAATAATTGTAGGAAATATAGGTGTGAAATAAGGGATGAGCATCGAGATATAAAGTAATAGTTTAAATATTTTTATGAAAATTATTTAAATGTTATAGTTTAACATCTCATTTTTTTAATCACTATTTTTAACTTGCAAAACTCAATTTCACATAATAAAAAAAAAAAATTTCAAAAATTTCAAAAGTTAAAAATTATGCATTTTACTTTAAAAGAATGAAAATATACTTTATGAAAATAAAATAAATAATTTCAAAAATTTGAAAAGTTAAAAATTATGCATTTATAATTTATGAAAATAAAATAAATAATTTCAAAATTTTGATAAGTTAAAAATTATGTATTTTACTTTAAAAGAATGAAAATATAATTTATAAAAATAAAATAAATAATTTCAAAAATTTTAAAAGTTAAAAATTATGCATTTTACTTTAAAATAATGAAAATATAATTTATGAAAATAAAATAATCAATTTTTATTGGATGAAATGAAAAATATTAATGAGTAGTTTTCACTATAATATAATATAAGCATATAATGTTGCAATAATGATCTTATAATAAAGTTGTATAAGTTGAATTATAAATTATTATAATTAATAATATATTAAATTGTGAAACTTAAATAGTAGCAATGTCATAGTATATATTAATTTTAAAATTGTTAAAATATATAGTAAATACATAAAATAGATATAGAGCTATACTCTAATTAATTAATATTATTTTATTTTAGTTAAACATTATTTTATTTATTATATTTAAAATTGTTTTAGTTTTTACATTAATATTTATTACATATTTTAAGCATATGACAATTTCAAGAGTTGTAATTATTATTTTATTACTACTTAAGAATTATTTTATTTATCATGTAGATGAAAGTTTAAGTAGAATTCTTTTAAGTGTATTATTAATATGAATATAATTTTTTTTGCATATGTTGAAAAATTAAGAATATTATTGTAATTAAAAATTAAATGTTAAACATTTAAATTATGCAAACTAAACTTATTCATTAGAAATGAAAACATTAGTTAATATGTTCATGACAAAAAAATTGCATTTGCATTTTAATATTCTTTTAAATTATGTAAACCAAACTTATTTGTAGTAATGAAAACATTAGTTAATATGTTCATGGTAGCACTGAAAACATTAGTTAATATATGTTCATGGCAAAAAAATTGCAGGCATCATTTGGTTTAGTCTTTTTGTTTCGTAATGTAATCTCTTCTCCAATAAAAATAGAGGTAGTTTTTTTGTTTTACTATTATATGTAAAAAATATTAATTTCCACTAAAATCCTGCAAACTTTGAAATTGAATATTTTTAAAAATAAATGGTTTTTGATTCGTCTAAATGAAAAATTATATAAAAATATATATAACCGTCATTTTAATTTTAAAATTTAATTTATTACAAAATAAAAAAATATAAATAACATGTTACAACTTATTTTTTAAATTTTAAGAGATCTTATATAATGTATTATTTGATTTTATCTTCTGTCTTTTTTATATGCTTTTAAATTTTATCTTCAAATTTAATAATGTAAAAAAAATATGTATAATGAAAAATTAACAATCTTTAATTTTAACTTTCAAATATCGGTTTAAATTTTTAGCTGAAGATAAATAATTTTAGAAATTTAAAAAGTTAAAAATCTTGCATTTAACTTTAATAAAATAAAAAATATAATATATAGAAAAAAATTAATGAAATTATAATGAATTTTGATTCATTGAAAATAATCCATTTAATCACTAGTTAAGGCCTCAAAACTTAAAATTGCATTTTCTCTTCTAAAACTATTTTAAGATTAAAAATAATTAGGTGACGAAACTTTAGTAAAATATAGAAATAACTAAAATTAGAAAAAGAGCAGCCGTTTCACGTACTGTTAACAATAATAACCGAATCGAATAAAAAGAAGGGCCATCTTTTTGCATTAAGCGACTTTCAACCGCTGGCGCCACATTCCGCTCTCCAATCATCTCTGACTATAAATTTAGCAAAGCTTTTTACAGATTGCCTCTTTGCCTCTGCTCTAATTTTTGGCGATGCCTACAACCAGAGGGGCAAGAAGAGGAGGCAGCACTCGTTGCAGTGCAGGCTATGGTACGTTTCATTTTCTTCGCTTTCAATCTGCCTAAAGTTAAGGGAGGGATTTTTAATTTTTATTTTCTAAAAACCAACTATAGGACTTTAAACGAATCTTGTATGTTCCCAACAATAAGTAGGTGATTTTCGAGGAATTATATAATTTACTGCAAATTTTTGTGAATTTTTATATGTACAAATTATTGGAAAGTTCTGAATATTTAACAAAAAATTGTGAAAAGTTTACCATTTACCAAAAAACACTCCAAAGTAATACTCTATATTGAATACGAGGTATTACTCTACTTTCACCGTAAGTTTACAGTAGTTTGGTTTTCGGTCTTAGTTTTTATGTTAATTTCCATAAAGTTCATCTTCCGTTTCAGTGGAAAGAGAGCACGTTAATGCCATGCTTTCATGGAGAAAGAGAGCTTCTTATACAATTGTTTAGATGTAATCTCCAGCATGGGGAACCTTTCAGTCATCTAAGATTATCCCAATTTTTATTTCAAAATCAATTCTTAAACAAGAAGGATAGTTCTTAAAAGCATTATCTGAATAGAGTTAATTCTTCTTTGAGAGCTGGACAAATTAAAGATCAAGCTAAAGCCAGTCCAAGACATCAAATTGCCACTATCTAAAACATAAAAAAAAAAAAGATTTTAAACCCTTCCGTCAAGATATCCTCGACAGATTCTAGGGTTTTATTCTTGTAAGAAAGATTTCACCAAATAATTCTCAAATCTTGACAGCCAGATTTGAACTAGGAGAAGCCATCATGGCCAACTAGAAACTTAAAACTGATTCCTAGGTCCTCCAAATTGAGAAAAAGATACTATAACCTGCAAGATTAACATGAAAGCTACCAAACGACAGATCAATAGGGTGTAGTCCTTTCCATTTCTTTTTCTCCTTAGGGAAATCATTGATAGTATTGTAATTTATATCTAATGAGAATTTTCTAAGGTTCATTGCCGTTGAAGGATCTCAAAATCTCTTTAGTTGCAAGGGCGATGCCTTGATTCCTAATATATATGAGACCAAGGTCACCAACGTTTTTGGGTTTACAACATACATTCCAATTTATAGTGTGTCTTTTTAAGCCCTTTCCCCATCAGACCAAAAAAAATCCCTGATCAATTTCTGCATTTTCTCCATGCAAGAAATAGAAAAAAGACAACATGAAGTATAATAGATGTTAAATATAAGAGGAGAGCAGTTTTTGATAAACATGAAACCTCTCTTTCCAATTGCCAGCCTTTTTGATGATCTTATGAAATAAGCACTAGTACATGTCTTGGAAAGAAGGAATAAAAGCAAAGGGGATACCTAGATACCTAACAATATGATTTGTGCCAACTTAAGTCCAACTTGATTCAACAACTCATTGTTTAGAATATTGCCCCACCCAAGAAGAATAGACCTAGTAATAAAGAGCTTGGACTACAAGGTATTCAATAGATATCCATTCTCTTATTTATAACTATTTAATTTATCCTCCTCTAGACCAAGAAAAAAACATCATGTGCAAATTGTAGCTCTATAATATCATCATTATTTGGAAAAGGCCATACAAAATTTCTGCCCAATTTTTTTTTCCAATGCATACCCTCTCATTAGGTGATGAGATTATCAAGAATAAACTTTGTTTCAACAAAGTCTATATTGGTAATTGAAATCAACTTGGGAAGGACTCTATTTAACTGATTAGCCAAGACTTTAGACAAAATTTTATGGGAATGATATAAACCAGTAATAGCCTCCAATTCTTGACCTAAGTTCTATCCTCCAAAGAATAAGCTTGATAAATCACCTATTTATGCTTTACCAAGAGAGATCACCATAATGGGTTCTCTATAAAGCTCTCAATAATCCATTCTTTATTGATCGTACAAAATTTTGCAAAAAGCCATCATAGCCAGGTGATGATTTTTCTTCCTTCAAACAATCAATTACATGGTTAGTTTCATCAATCACAATCTCCATCTCAATCTCTAAGGCCTCATTAGAAGGAAACTTTTGGGGGACAACTTTGGTACAAATTTCCCTATTTTTAATCACATTGCATAAGAAATATGTGAAGATAAGAGACCTTCATAGAAATTAAAAAAGCACTTTTTAATTTCACTCTTGTTAGAAGACACCCTACCATCAACATTAATTTCCACAAGTATCTCTTTGCTATACTTGGCTTTTAAAATTTGAAATAAGTGCTTAATCAAGAAAGTTGAAATCTAAGTTTGGCTCTTTAAGCCACATAATTCTTTTAAATTCTAAGCTCACACTCATATTTTATTACTTGTGCTTGCAATGGACTAGAATTTGGATTGCTTTTAATTTCTCTCTACAACAAGATTAATTTTCACATGCGGTATCGTTGAATCTGTTTTGTCATCAAGGCCTTATCCGTACCATAAACTCTTAGGAACCTTTGAGAGGCCTCCACATCCATTTGACAATTTTTTTTTTTAAATGAAGTAGCTAGAGAGGGCTTGTTGAGGTTCCATTTAACCTTGATCCCATCTAAACAATCATCATCCTTAAGGTGAGAGACATTGAGATTATAGAGCCCTTTATATTGAAGATTACTAGTCTCAATGGTAGAAACAATTTGAAAAACCATCTCACTTGGATGGTCAAAAAAAATATAGGGGAGAACACTCACAACATTATCCTTATCTATAGTGGGGATAATGAAAAAGTCTTTTCTCATATAAAACCTATCCAAATTGAAGTACAATATTCTGGCCCTTTTTGGTTGTTAATTGGCTTACCTCTCCATAAAGGTTCAATAAATCTCAAAAGTCCTTTTCTTATTAGACTAGAAGAATCATTCATTTCCCTTCTAGTCTAGCTTAAACCTTCCTAGCTTATCACTTTTGTCTTCTATCATATTGAAGTCTCTCCTTAGAATCCAAAGGACCTTCTTCATATAAATTAGCCAATTCCAAAGCTTAGTTCTCTCTTTATAATCATTGGAAGCATAGACAATAACAATCCCAAATTGTCTTCCTCGCCCATGATAACTCATACCACCCCATTACTATAAGGAGAACACCAAAACTCAAGAATATTTTTTTATTTATGACCAATAAAACAACAACCTATCTCTTACCTTTAGTATGATTAGCGTAGAAAGAGGAAGCATTTGACCAAAAACACTTGAGAGTAGCTTTAAGAACAAAGCCCACACACTTTACTTCTTGAAGAAATAAAATTCTAATGATTCCTTAGAGCATTAAAATCCTAACAATAACCTTCTTATGTAATGTCCCCTTCTCAAGCTTAGTCAGTTGGTAGATAGTTAACTTATTTTTTGAGTTTCCGTAGGCTGATTGGTCAGGAAAAGGGAACTCCAAAGTTCTTGGATAGCATAGGTTCATTATTTTAGGGTTTCTATTCTTGGCAATGAGCTCAATTAGTGGTGTGGATCATCGTGATACTTTCAAAATTGAATTTTGATTATTGTTGAACTCTCCAAACTTCTTGGAGGAGCAGTCTATTTTTAATATGTCACTCAGTTGGCTCCGACCATCGACCCAAGTCTTTAGTATCATGTTGGTATGATCAGAGTTTGTTTCCATGCTGTTTCAGTGCTTTCTACAGCTCAGGTAAAATAATTTAAATATTCACTTAAGTTTCTAATGTTATAGTATTAAAGTGATAGCTTAAGTGTAATACCTTTTAAAAAAATATATAGTGAGCTCAAAAGTAGATGCCTAGGTCATGGGGGGCCTTTTTTCCTATGCTCCACGGGGACGCATCCCCTTCCTTTTTTGGCTCGTACCTATACTGGGGATGAAACGGGGATGGGGGACGGCCAAAAAAATCCCCTAGCCATCCCTTTTTTCACATAAAGTTTCCGAAACTTCCAGAAGACGTTTTTGCAGATTTAGGGGACTTAGGGGATAGCTAGCAGTACCCGGTACGGCCAGGACACCCCCTAACCATCCCTTTTTTCACATAAAGTTTCCGAAACTTCCAGAGGACGTTTTTGTAGATTCAGGGGACTTAGGGGATAGCTAGTAGTACCTGGTACGGCCAAGACACCCCCTATAACCATCCTGGGGACTGCTAGCCGTCCCCTATGGCCCAACAACATCTTACTTTATTTTTTTTGTAAAAAAACACATTTTTAAATTAAAAAAAAGGGCTGGATGTGCCCACAAGAATCCCCCACCCCTTTAAACAAAACCCAAACCTACTTGACTTATCAAAACAACTAAAAGAAAAAAACATTATCATTTTGACATTTGCAAATTTGAGGTGAAGAGCAGCAAGTGAAAGAGGAGAGAACAACAGTTGAAAGGGGAGACTAGGGCATCAAATCTATTTCATTAGAGGTAAGTTCTTCATTTTACATTTGTTTTTTGATTTTTCAATTTGTTTTCCATTTTTTCAAGTTGTTTTCAACTTTTTTTATCATGTAGGAAGGGCATTGTGAGTTTATTTTTTCCTTTATTTGAACTTGCAGCTCTCTTTTCAATTCTTAACCAAAAAAAATCATGAGTAGTAGTGAGATTACTATTAATGATAGTGAGGAGGTTGAGGTTCAAATGCATAAAAGAAGTAGAACTCATAGAAGTATGGCAACCATTGGGGGTTCTTTAGGCAGTGGGAGTGTAGTAGGGCCAACAACTTATGAATTTGAAAAGCATATGAATTTTGTTAATTTGTTTGTCGATTCTCATGTGAAATCTCAATTCAAGTCTAATGATATGTATTAAGCTTATACAATGTCTAGAATGAATGCTTTATCAATGTTATGCTATGAACATTTGAAATTTCTCTATATTTTTAAAAAATTCCCTATTTTTTTATCAGCCGTCCCCTGTCATCCCCTGAAAAATGACTCAAAAGTACCCTCCTACCGAAAACTCGTCCCGCCGTACCCGGCACTCCCCGTCCCCGAAACCCTGTGGAGCATAGCTTTTTGCACATTAAAATAGTACAATCTTTCTCAAAAGGTCATTTTGGAGAAAAAGGAGAATTATTATATTTTTAAATTGAATATTTCCCTCCAAAAAGCTATATGAGGAGGTTGTGGGCACATTTGAGAGGTTAGACTTGTGAATATCATATTGTTATGCTGTTGGAATGAACCTGAGTTCCTGCAAAGCTTCTTGAGGACAAAAAACCCTTTTGGAGTTGCTGGTTTCTGGGACGAAACTCCCCTTAATTGGTCTTGGTAATTCCATTTAGGGATTATAGTGGTGCTGCAAATGAAGTTATTTGATTGCTGGTAGATATGGATGATTTTGTTGTGATCTGAGTTGCATATTTTTGGTGTGATGGTGTTAGTTTTCAGGGTTTTTTCTGGTGTATTTTTGAGATGATTTTGAAAGAAGACTTTGTTGGCCATACCATTCATGCTAGGCAAGCTGTGCTTCCTCTTATAATCATACCATCTAGGAAAAATCTTCATTTCTAGTAATGAAATTATTTCTTTGTCATTTTGAGATGCTAAAGAGCCTAAAGTGCAGGTTGTACAACTATTTAGATTGCAGATTGGGTCATTCACTACATTGTGGCATTATATGGATATGCTTGTGAGGTAGGTGTGAGTGTTGGTGAAGGGAAACGTTGAGTGTTTGGATCATTTTTCACCTTGATTGAAGGCGTCTAAGGTCTGCAAACAGTTTTCATTCATCATTCAAGTGAACTTTGGGATTGGTGATGAGTTTTGATGTCATTTGAAGATGTCGTACTTGCTGTACCAGTACTCATCAGACCTGCACCAAATTAATTTTAATTATCAGATTGATATCTTCCTTTTTCCATATGTTTTGAAGAAGTTTGTACATTAACTTATGCTCGTTATTGTCCTATTGGATGTGAGCTGGATTGAGTTGTTGGGATGTTGCTCGTTGTTCAGGCCTGTTGCAGTGTGTTTCTAGTGCCCTTATAGACCTGCACTAGCCTTCCTATTTATCCACTCAAGGTATCTTAATGTTATTTCATTGTTGGTTTGTTGGGTACTTGTTATTTGACATTGAAGGGTGTTATAGTGGTCTGTTTTACATCAGCCCTCTTATCAACAGTACTTTTCTCTAATCAACATTTTGTAACAGTAATATCCTTCTATTTTGGTTTGTTTGTTTGCGAGCTAATATTGTAACACTAGATGGTAGTACTGCCATTGAGATTTACCTTGGTGTAATGCTGATACTTACCCCATTGAACAAGTGTTAATATTGTAATAGCTCACCACTAGATAAGTGGAAGAAATTGTGTTTCATTTTCAATATTGTATAAGCTTTCCCACTGAATAAGTGGATGGCTTGGTTTTACTCACCCCACTAAACAAGTGGTCTCATTGTCATTCGCCTTCCCACTAAATAAGTGGAAGTGTTGTTATTTCATTGTTCTAAACACTTTGTTGAATAAGCATGAAGTGAATTTCTCTTTAGTATTGTCTATGCACTCCAATGAATAAGTTAATTTGGCTGGCTTGCTGCCTAGTGCTTCAATTTCAGCTGCTGCAATTTACTTGTTTTATTGATCCTTTCACCGTATTCTCTTACCTTGCCCATCTCGGGAACTAGGTGATTAGAAAGTGGAACAAATATTGGATTATAATCTCAATTCTAGTTGCAATATTTAAAAAAAAAAAATCTAGGGTGGTCATTACATCTTATTATGGGCCTCAACCTCATTTGTTTGGAGTTAGGCATGTGAGGGGACTTTTACACCTTTATACAATTTTTCAAAACAATTGCAAAGTTTTTCATTCTTCCTTTTCTTAGTAACTTAGCCCAACCTCTATAAAAATTCTTCAAACTTCCATTTCTTAAGCTCACACTCTCCATCTCCATTCAAATTGGGTTTCTTAACGCTACCCTGCTAATTGGACTCATCACAAGTCATTGGCTTTGTACCACCATCATCCATCTTCTACTCTATCTCTTTATTTCCCATGGTTTCAACCACTTTTAACATCTTGATGCCACCTCTATAAGGCACAAAGACATTTGTTTGCCCAAAGTCTATAGGAACTCTAGAATACTAGGGCTTAGTGGTATTTAATGGGTCTAAATTGGTAACACTAGGCACTTCTACTTGAATGACCTTGTTTAACAATTAGTTGACACAATCCAAAGTATCAATCACCTATTCTTTTATAACCTATCAAAGTGCTTTGAGGAAAATGAGAGAGAAATTCAATTGTACTAGAAATATCCTTGGCCAAATTACTTCCTATTCCTAAAAGGAAGAATCTCTTTTCATTTCTAGAAGAATAACGTTACTCTCATACAAAGATTGGTACTAAATATTCTTCATAAAACATTGGAGAAAAAATATATTTCTTAAAAGTATGAGAGCTAGGTTCCTCAAGCTTCTTATCACAAATAGTAGGCTTTTAATTAATAAATACCTTTGACAAGTAGGAGGTATTTTTTCATAGTGTATCAAATTATGATGTGTCATGATTCAACTACATAGTTTTTTAGTCAAACTCATTGATCCATATTTCATGAGGAGTGGTTCACATGAACCCATCTCTCATGCGCATGAATGATCCATTCAACACTCATTGCATCTAGGTGATGCTCACAGGGGTGAAGCATTAGGACTTCTTGGGGGATCACCCATCCTAGTACTACAACTCAAGCATGCTTAACCATGGAGTTTCCCTCAAGATCAAACCTATTTAAGTGCACTTGAGTTGTGTTGGTGTACGTTTTATCATCCACCGAACACTTCAGAATAAAATGTCCAAAGACACTCTATCCTCTCTTGAAAAACCACCGCGTATGCTAAGATTGCAAGAAGATCATATGGTGATTCCAAGGTTTCTTTCGTCAGGTCATGACATGTGGATAAGCTCAATGGGCGTTGTGATTTGCTGGTAATACACAAGGGGACTTATGCTAGGAAATTTCTTACAAGTTTGGGACTTAGATGAATTTATCATTAAAGGCTTCTTCGGTTAGGACTTCAAGTTTGGATCTTAAAAAAAAAGGGGCAAAAAGATAAGGGTTTAGAGAATCTATTCTACGCCTAGGAATTCAAGAGGCAGTAAAGATCGGGTGAAACGGGTAACCAAACTTTGTTTCGCCTCCCTGGGACAACTACGCAAAGTGGGTGCAATCTTCAAAGGGTTTGATTATAATTTTCAAGCCTTGAATAAGACCGAAGTGAAGCATCCACAATCGCAAGCTTAGGCTAACTTTACGCATCGAATGAAAATCATCCATCCGAAGAAAGTATGAGCATTATTTCACCATTTAATCTATACGATCAATCTCGCATTCACTTAACAAACATCCAAAGCAAATTCTATTTAATTGTAATCTATCTCTAATCTATGGTAGAAGTTATGCAACCTTGCTCACTACTTGACAATAAAAGTGATTCAAAGCAAATCATGCATAAGAGCTTTTATTATCGGAAATAGTCTTAATGCAACAATTTCATACACTGTCTCCACACAAATGAAAGTGAGAGATCACAAGTTTAAATAGAGTTTTCAAGATCAAATGAAAGGCCAAGATTAAAACAACATCAACGGCCAAGATTAATACAACCCAACCCTAATTAGGGTTTCCCAAAATAACATCAGTTAACAACCAGTAAACAAGCAGTAACAAGCAATGAAGTGGCAGTTGGAGCTATCTTCAAGGGAAGGCGTCCCTATCCTCCTGGGTAGCATTGTGCTCGACGAATCTGGACACGATCGTGACAACTTCCTCTATCGTGACTGGCGGCAATATGCTTATCCTAAATTCAAGCCCGTCCAAATCCTCAGCACATTTGGCGAAGATGTTCTCCCAATCCACCTCCCGTCTCACAAAGTCATCTTGGACGGATAAGAGGCTCTCCACTTTTGTGAAATCCTGTCTCAGAATTGGTCCAGTAGTAGAGAAGAAAACTTCTTGAACCTTATGCTTCAACCTCTCCAGCTGCATGTCATTTTCCCTGACAATCTCTTTGTCGAACACATCTGCAGCTATCATATAAATCTTCTCCCGGATATCTTTAACTTGCTCCTCAACTCTGAGCTCATCTGCCTTTGCCTTCTCTAGAATCTCTCTCCGTATTGTCACTGCCCAAAACCAATGGTGAAAATCATAAGCTGCTCCCGCAACAATCACCTTTCCTTCGACCAATTCCTCCTTTGAAACGCCCTTCAGTACCTTGAGGCATGGAATGAGCCTCTCCTGAATATCTGGAAGGTTGTCCCAAGTTTCTGCCATGTCAGCCAATTTGGAAAGGAAAGAAGAAGTCTGTCCATAGGCACGCGTCAATCTCTCCATGAACGAAGTTGCTTCCGTGCCCTTGCTTGCCATCCATTCCTGGGCCTCCTTGGCCGTGACCATACCTTCTTCCACATCCTTGGCCATCTCCTGCGAAGAATTGAGAAGAGGAGCTACTGCATCACCTTGATTGAGTGGTTGGGTCAGATGCCGTATATACTCCTTCAGGTGCTCAACCTCCCTCTTGTACTCTTTCTTTTTCGCCACTTCGTTTTCCAATATCGCCTTGATAGTTGAGACAGAATTGTCCAGTTCTTCCACTTCCTGGCCTTTTGTTGTTGGGCCAAGGTCTATAGTGGTTATGGCGTATTCTTGGGGAGTGATCTCATCTTGTGCTTTATCCACTGTTGGTACTGCGATATGTATGGAATGGCCACCAGCTTCGTCCCTCTGAATGGTGGAAAATTTCTTGGTAGGTTTCTTAGTAGCAACTTGTTCTCACCTTGCTAAGAAATCCGCAGTATCATCTTCTTCTTGGACCTCAACTGGTGCCTGAATTTTCATCCTCTCCTTCAGCCAATCTGGTATGGTAGGCTGCTTGATACCATCTTCCTCCTGAACGTTCCCTTCATTTGGAATATCCAAGACTCCTCTGAGGGCGGAAATCATCCCCTCTTCGAAATCATCATTTTGGACTTCCATTTCATTATCCGAACCTAGTATTTCTGTGCCCGTAGGGGATGGGGGCTCATTGTCATCCAACTGGATCGGTTCATTGTCCTTTTCCTGAACTGCAGAAGGTCTCATCATTTCAGCCAAGGATTCGTCTGCGGTAGCTACCAGCTCATCAATATTGCGAGATGGCGCGGAGCGAGATGGCTCCATCTTTTGTCTTTTTTGGATAGGCTCTATGCTTGCAACTACTTTCCTCTTCTCACCAATCTCAACTAAATCATCATGATGGGATGCGCCGGCATTGGAGGAGTATGACTCCATCTCGCTCAAGTAAATCATACGTGAGCGTCACTCTTTTCTGCCTCAACTCTTGGACTTGATGGTCGACCCACCTCTGAGAGTACTTAATCACTAGCCTCATCAACGTCGCCAAATCTGAATGCTTAGGCTCTGACCACTTCACGGAAGGAAGAGGTCAGCTCTCCTCGAAACACGGATGGACATAATTTCCATCATCCTGCAACTGATCGGGCACCCGACAAAGTTTGATTGCCCTCATAAAGTCCACTGGCATTCTAGACCATAATCTTCTCCTGACTTTATACTCATCAGGGGCGTTCGCCCAGAAGTCCTCCAATTCCACTCTGTGTTTGTATCTCCTCCCATCCACGGTTGAATATGATGATGCGGGTCAAAATTGGCCCTGGACTTATAGGCTATGAACAGGTACCACTGAATTTCTAGCCTGGCGCTCTCATCTGCTTGTGCTGACGGACAAGATTCTAACATATTCCCAATAAAGAATGGGAAAGTAACAACCGCCTTCTTACTTGGCCTCTGGATGTTTTGATACTCTTCCAGTTGCCTCAGGACTTCAAGCAAAATCATCCGATTTGTTGGATAAATAGGCAGCTTGTAAGGATTTCCTGTGAATCCCTGGATCCTAACATATGTAAACTTGGGAAATTGGATAAACCAGGATCCATACCTACTGATCAAACTCTTTGCTTCGTGACTCAGCCTCTGGTGCATTCCTCCTTGAAGTGTCCTTGTGATATACATTAGGAAAGCATCGTGTACCCGCCTGAAATGAGATTTCTCCCTTAGCTGAAGTTGTGGGTAGCAATCATAGGGCTTGAGTTCATTCTCTCTATTGCCAACTTTGCCTTTGCAAATCAGTCCTGAGTATTTATATGTTTTGGCCAACAAATAGACAATGTACGAGCTCATATGAAAAGACTTGGTCTTTTCCAAATTGGTCAGCTGCTTGTGAAGATTGTCGCTTATCATTCGCGACCAGTTGAACATCTTCACGCCAGAAGTGATTTCATCTATAAAATAATACATCCACGTTTCAAAATACATGCCTTGTGGGTTGCCGGCTATCCTGTTCAGCATCAAAATGATATCCCCTTAGTCCTCTTTAAAATATGTTTGGCGTGGCTTCTTAGGCATCTTCTTTGTGGATGGTCTAGGCTTCTCTAGCCATGCCTTATTAACATTTGTGGCACACAATTCAGATTGGCTTTCATACAATCTCTTGGTGTCCTCCTTGGTTTTGTAGACGGTACGGGGACGTGTTGGGATGCCGAACGCCTCCTGTATTGCCACTTCGCTAAGGTGAGCCAAAACCCTTCCGTCAGGTGCAACAATTTGTCTTTCCTGAGCATTGTAATGGATGGCACATTCTACCATTAACTTGGCACAGTCTATTGCAGGCGGGAATCCAACTGCTTGAAAAATTCCATTTCTCACCATTCGTCTAGCAATCGGTGTCGGTAGTCCAGCATGTCCATATACTCTCTTCTTGAACTCTACGAAGTCCACATGTCCCAGATCAGTGTCTGCAACATTTTTCCATTTTGAATTTATTTTTGACTCTCGCTGTACCCCCTTACTGGCGAACTTCATTGGCACCTTCTTTGATGGTTCTCCTGTCATTGTCATTAACCTGTAGTAAAAACACTAACATTAATACAGAGACTTTAAAATATATTTTTTCCTGTGCCTTGTGTTCGAATATTTTACTTTCAGCTCATTAAATAATTAAACTTCTGCGAAAAAGCAAGCTGAAAGTAAATGAATTTAATTGAAATTTAGCCAAAACTTAGCCAGGATAAAAAAAGACAGAAGGAGAATTGATGAATTTATCCAATCAAACTCCAAACCTCAGGAAAAAAACTTCTGGCTGCAAATCAGATTCAAACTTCGAGAATTTAATCAAAAATCAAATGACAAAGTGCGCCAGCGTTGTTGAGAAGTCGACTTTCAGCCAAGAAATTACTTCTTCAGCAATAAAATTATTCCTTCCTCTAAGAAAATCGATCTTTCCTGCAAAGGAATTGATTGTGTCTCAACTTTCTTACAATTTCAAGAGATTAACTTCTCTTCAGCTAAGTCTGTGAAAAATGAGTTGTTGAAACTCATTATAATGCTGAAGAATTCGATTTGTTTTAGTAATTGCATCCTTTTCTCTCGATTTTGATTTGTTTTCTCTTCTTTAATCAGGCAGGTTTCCATTCTTTTTCGAAAAATCTCCATGGCGAGCTTATCCAGGCAAATCTCTTTGATTTTCCAAAATTCGATTTTTTGCTAGATGTTTATCTTTGATTTTCGAAATTTTGAAAATAACAGTAAATGTCCAATTAAATTCGATTTTTTAATATTTTACTTCATGGCGAATTTAATTTTGCTCAAGGATTTCCTCTTTTCCAGCGTAATTTATTTTCTTCCGATACATCTCTGGCGAATTTTTATTTTGTCCATGGCATTTTATATCTCTAAGTATTGGAGATAAATTATTAAAATGTTAAAATATTTAATTTATTTCCAACCCGTTCATTTTTGGACCCATGGCTATTTAATTTTTCTCTTTTTTTCTTTGGCTAAATGTTTATTTTCCAAATTTACTTCAATTTTCGTCTAGCCAAGTTGAAATTTTAGCCATCTCGTCAATAAATGTTACTCTAGATCCTCATTTTCTTTTGCCATGGCGGACTTCAAGTTGTGCCAGGCACATTTTCTCATGCCGAAATCAATTTTTCTCTTGCTTGGATGATTTTCTCTAAGCAAAGCATGTGTTTGGATGTCTTCTTTAGGAAAAATTCCATGATACTTAAACAAATTTTCAACCCTTTTAGCCAGGGGCGGATTTTCTTGCCTCTTGGCCATGTACATTTTCCTCTATGCACTTAGCCAACTTCATAAATTTTGTCCTAGGCATCCACACTTAGGCGAATTTTCAATCTTTTCTCCCCTTCTTATGCTAGGTGGACTTCATCAAATTCTTTTCATGGCCTAGGCGGACTTCATCAAGTTCTTTCCATCTTCTATCAAGGCATGGCGGACTTTCTATCCTCCTTGACATTTTCCTTTCACACTCATACTTAGTCGAAATTCACAATTTTCCTCTTCTTAGGCCTCCATACTTAGACAAATTTCAAATTTTCCTTCCAAGGCATCAAACACTTAGCCAAATTTCGAATTTTCCTTCCAAGGCATCAAATACTTAGCCAAAATTTTCAATTTTCCCTCTTCTCATGCTAGGCGGACTTCACAAATGTCTTGCCAAGGCTTGGGTGGATTTTGGAGAAGGCTTGACATTTTTTATCTAAGGCTGGGTGGACTTCAAGAGGTCCTTGCCATGTCCCTCAAATTAAGGGTTGACTTCCAAAACTTTATGCCATCTTCTCACTAAGGCTTGGGCGAGTTTCTCCAGACTTAGGCAAAATTTACCATGAATTTCATGCCTTTGGGTTGATTTTTTGGTGATTTTTGCATGCTTTTCAACTGATTTTTCCAGATTTTTGCTCGATTTTTCCATGCTTTTTAGTTGATTTTCTCAGATTTTCCCTTGCTTTTCCATGCTTTTCCTGATTTTTGCTTGATTTTTCGATTTTTACTTTGATTTTTCAATTTTTTGGCTGATTTTTGGTTCTAAAGATGGAAATGTTGACCCATTGACCAGGGTTGACTTTCCAAAAATAGAAAAAGCAAAATCCCTAAAAAATAGGGAAGCCTGTTTGGTCCAAAAATGCCAAAAATGAAAAAGCAAAAAAAAAGCAAAAAAGCAGATTCCCTAAAAAGTAGGAAGTGCCAAAATTGGCCCAAAGCATAGGCGATCCTCATCTCACTCTCTTCTAAACACTTCTATGACGTTTAGGCACTGATTCAGGCATGGATTATCAACTTGGCTCGGATGACTCTCAAGAGACTAACTTGAAACTCTTAAAAGATGACCTCATGTCATTGTTGCGCGAGAGCAAAACCCCTAAAAACTAGCAAACTACTGGGGGTCCCCATTTGTAATGGGGCGATGTGTGAAAAGGTCACAACAAGTTGGTGTAGAATTGGGATGGGTGACCTCTTGGGAAGTTCTAATGCTTTACCCCAATGAGCTTCACCTAGATGGAATAGGTGTTAAGTGGACTATTCATGCTCATGAGAGATGGGTTTGTGTGAATCACTCCTCATGAAATGTGGGTCAATGAATTTGACTTGAAAAATATGTAGTTGAATAATAATAAAACATCATAATAAATACCTTTCTCATAAAAAAATCTAGATGATCCTTTCACAGAGCTCAAGCTCCCAATCTCACAAGCTCACAAACAATTAATTTACCTTCTAAATTAAAGAATAGGGATTTAGGGAGAGTTTTGATAGGTTTTGCAAGCTGGGTAGGCTTGATCTTAGGGGAAACAACCTAGTTAAGGACACTTGAGTTTGAGTAGTATTGGGATGAGTGACTTGTAGGGAACTTCCAATGCTTCACCCCTATGAGCATCACCTGGTCACAATGAGTGCTAAGTGGACCATTCATGCTCATGAGAGATGGGTTCATGTGAACCACTACTCATGAAATATGGGCCAATGAGTTTGACTTGAAAAGTCCGTAGTTGAATCTTGATAAAACAATAACATCTATAATATTCCCATTTTTACGCCATATTGTTTTGTGAGTGTTGGCCAGCTTTCGAGGTTTTTCGAAGGTTTCTAGGTAAGCTGGGAGAGTTCCAAGATTCTTGGAGAGCTCAATTTAGGGTTTTCATGGCATCTAGTGGTGGTGTGGAGTTTAGTTGGCTTTCAGGTTTGAGGTGATGCTCTTTGTAGCATTTTGGGCCTTCTAGGTTGTTCTCCATAGATCTTGGAGAATAGTGCTATTTTTATTAAGGGCACGTTTTGGCACCTAACATCATTCTTCAACACCAACTTCTTGGCGTGATCAATTTTGGTTTTCGGTGCCTTGGTGGTGCTTCCCGCAAAATGGTTTGGATTGTTTAAATGGTTACACTAAAGCTATAAAGTTAATGTTATAATATTTACTTTAGTGTTTTATTTTAATAAAGTTATGTTATTTCCCCTCAAGTGGACACCTAGGGGAAAAGGAGACTTAGATATAAAGTTATTTTAAAAAAGAAAAAAATGTTTTTTCGGGGAAAATAAAAAAATGCGTTTTTTTGAGAAAAAGGAAAAAACTTTTTCAAAAAGCAAACGAAAATGCAAAAAGTACTTTTTGAAAAAACAATGAAAAAGAAAAAAGCGGATTTTTGAAAAAACAACAAAAAAGCTATAAAAGGAGGTTTGGGGCTCTTATTTGCATTATTGGAGTTTGCACACATAATAGGATGTTGTCGGAGTGATTATTGAGTTCTTCTAGGAGTTGAATGAGGACGAAAACCCTCCTCAATATTCACTAGTTTCGATGGTGCAAGATCCATCTTAGCTGGTTGAGTGTTTTCATTCAGGAAACACATTGGGTTTTAATGGAGTTTGAGTTTCCAAGTATCTTGGAGATGAAAATATATGAAGTTATTTGAGTGTTCACATAGGTATATCAGACCTATAGTTGTTGTTTACCCTTATAATCCATTCTTGAGGGGTGGTAATTTTCCTAGAGTGTGAGTTGGAAACATTGTTCTAAGCATAGTTTGCAAACTCAGATTTAGAGAGTACTCAGCAAACCAAAAAAAATTGACTCAGAGAGTACTCGACAAAAACTTGGCACCTTAAAAAACACTTAAATTTTTTATTTTTGTTTTTTGAAAAAAAAGATAAATTTTATGCAAAATATAGATACAAAATCAATCAAATGAATTTGGTGGGGGTTTGGGGGCCCCCCAACGGGGTCTAGTGATTTTAGAGCAATACAAGATGAATTTATGGCAGATCTGGGTAGATTAATTGGGCTTGCATTTCAGAAACTGAAGGTCTGTGCAATTTTGTTGGATATATTAATGGAAAATTTAGAAACATAATTTTTTGTTCTCCAAATTCAGTACTATGTTTTGGAAGGCTTTTGATACTTCAAATAAGATGATAAGATAAAAAATGCAGAATTGTTGGTAGTATAATGGTGAAAGTTGTGTTAGATATAAATATATTACGCATACTCATGGATGATGCTGCAAACTCTGTGGCTACAGGAATCTTTACCATGGACAAAGCCCCACTAGCTCTTTGTTTCATTTGACAGCCCTACACATGGGTTCAATGTTGGAAGACATTGCAATCTATCAACTAAAGGGAGGTCTGATGTTGTTGGATGGATGTACTGATGGTACAATTAGATTACTTGTAATTTTGTCTCTTCTGTGGTCAGTACTATGCTGGCAAACACTATCAATGCTGGAGATAAGATGACGAGATAAACATTACAAAATTTTGATAAAATATTGGTAAAGGTTGTGTTGGAGGTGGGTGTATAAAATGTAGTCCAAATAATTATGGATGATGCTGCAAATTACATGGTAATAGGAAAATTTATTATGGAAAATGTCCCACTAATTTTGGGCTCCTTTAGCATCCCAATGCATAGTTCTAATGCTGGAGGACATTGACAATCACAGTAGGGTTGAACCAGTTATAGACAAGGAAAATTATTTACATCTACAACTATCATTGTGTAATTAACTTGATGAGAAGCACACTGACAAAACAGAGCTTATTTGACCTTTCATCATACAATAAGCTTATAATTTCATTTCTTTGCATGCCCTTTATGATCCTATGAAATATTTAGAAAAAATGTTAATTAATGAAGAATGGATAACTTCCATCTATGCCAGCTTGACAAATAACATTGATGAAAGGTGAATTATTTACAGTTATTAACCAGGTTTTTAAGGTGAATCCATTATATCATTAACTTGTCTCTACTGAATTGTTCTGATTGTAGTCTAAATTTGATCAGCTTTCATATTTTTAACCAATTTTGTAAAAATAGTAATTGAATTAGGAAACAATATGATAAAAGCAGGCATGATTTGAGCAAATAGAGCAGTATTTTTAGATGAGCTCTAGAGTTCGTTTTTGCTAGGATAGCTCTAAGTCCTTTGTATTTGTCAAGAGACTGAAGATCTTTTGAGAATGTCTCCAACAAAATTCTTTTAATGGTGTGCTTTGGCTCTAGTGGAACTCTTGTAATGCCCATATTTATTTTCTTTGTATATTCTTATAACATATATGTCATTTGAAAATTATTTTAATTTTCAACATGCATTGAATGGAGAAATAGTTTTAGTTTGTATTGTCATCTTAGATCCATTTTAATGTTTGTTCAATTTGCATACAAAAACGATGTATTCACTAACCATGAAGCAAGTATTTTTATTCTCACTTTGTTATCAAAGGGAACTTATTCTGCATTGGGACTCATTCCAAATCTACACAAGCTTTTGGATCATGTCATTCTTTCCTAATAACGGGCTTTCTTTGCTTTTCTAGGTTGATCCTATTATGATTCATTAGAAATATTTTCTCTTTACAATTTTAAAGTTCATGTCAGAAAAATTGCTAATGATATCTTATGTACACAGATCAAATAGGAGATCCTAATGATTACAACAAAGAATTGCCAAGGCTACAAAGACACCTTAAGAAATTAAAGTGGAAAGCTTATAAAGGGTTAATATGGGCGTTGAGAATGGATCATCAAAAAATCAATTGGGTAATAACCCATGATTTCATTTTTTTCAATTTTAGTTTGTGTAATTCAACATTGTCAAGATCCATAATATTATGTTGTTCAATGCATATCTACTTGGTGTTTACATGTACATGTAGATATGTATGTTGTGGAGGTTTTACTATTTCTTTAAACATATGCATGGATGTTTTATAGGAAAATGCTATACATGCTCATGGTATGCACAAACATGTTATTACTCATACACATGCATTGCTGGACATGTATGCACATATCTTTCTATCTCTACCTCTTTGTCTCTTTAGACATGCAAGGACAATTTTGGCTCATACATATGTCAAGATTTTATGGTATTGTCATATGAATAATAAGAACATCAATTTTCTCAAACACAATAGGGAGAATACTCTTAAGTGGTATTTGTACTTGGAGTTCAATCATACTAGGGAGGTTGTGTATTGTTTCTAGGTTGAAAGCTCCCTAATTACCAAAGAAAGAAGGGACAATACAATCCTAGCTGCAAGCATTCATAAACATAACCATGCAAGGTCTTATAGAATTGGGATGTGAGGAACTAAAATTCAACTTAGTTCGAAAAGTGGCATTTAGAGTCTTCTAGTATTGGGACATGAGCAATTCATCCCTATTAGATATTATGTTTTTTATGACCACAGAGCGATATTATCTGTTTCAAAAATATCTTTGTTAGATCTGAAGTCTTATGTCTAAGTTTGCTAGGAAGATATTCACAACCTTGATTGATGTACAAAAGACCACCTAACTTGCATTGTGACCTGTGATAAAATCCATAGGTATCACTACTCGTTTGTGTTCTGGAATGTCATGAATATAAAGTTCTCTGCTCAGATGATTCTTCCTTAACCATGCACAATTTGAAGAGCATCATAATCAATGGATTAAATGCCATTCAAATACAAGGAGGAGAGGCTATTGATATCAAGGAGAAGAATGAGAAGTAAGGATATCAATTCCATGTAGTGAATAAGCTATCACTAGAAAATTAATTTGAACTCCAAAGCTGAATATGGAGTGGAGATGGAGAGGGGTTCAACTAGAGCGGAAAGTCATCCATAACTCTTTAATAACAAGTGGGTCAAGATTGTTAGACAATTTCCTCTTCTTGATGGAGGAGTTTTGGGCCTTCTTGATTAGATTGTGTTGGAAGGTTCTTTAGGGGAGTCAACTATTGATAGTCATCTCACTTGGAAAGAGGTTAGTACCTGTCCCAAGATTGTAAAAACCACCCCTGATTTTTTTTTGAAACTGTTTGCTGTTTGTGATGTTTTGCTGATGTGTTTTGGTTTGTCTTTGTTTCACATGTTTTCATCAATGCATTGCATGCATAAGAAATATTTGCATAGACAGGAAAAATACCAAGAAATAGCACTGCTTTTCACATTGTACCATAACATAGCATAATGGCAAAAGATTACAATTAAAATCAAACTTAATGAAAGATGTTTCAGACCTGGCAATAATGGTTATCAGACCTGATAACAATCTCTCACGGGCAGCAAATTACATACAACTCCTTGTGAGATTCACCAAATGATTAAACTATCAATCCACAACACTCTCCTTCATTCGGGCCAACAAATACATATGAAAAGATATGTAATGTCCCCTTTTTAGTGTGCTCTTGTTTTGTGATGGTTAGCCTATTATTTTTGATCCTCGTAGGCTAGTGTGTTGGATAGAGGATCTCAGTGGCAGAGTATGGTGGATATTGTTGTTTCCACCCCTTCAGTTCAGTGTTGGGCTTAGTGCAAGCCTTTGCAATTCAGTGTTCGCCAGCTTTTGACGACACATCAAAACACTGAGAATTGAGGGAGTTATGAATATTTTAGTGGTTAAGTCATTTAATATTATAAAGTCATGATTTGACTTTATAATAATTAAAAAGCCACTTAAAATATATTAAAGTGATGACTTAAGGTTATAAAGTGAAAATTAAAATCACTTAAGTCAATTAAAAAGGTATGCCACTTGGTTAAGTGAAATATTAAACTTTTAAAGCGACTTTATACATTTTAAATGTATTTAAAATGCCCAAGTCGTCACTTTTAGAAAATCGTGCCTTTTTGGGAATATAAGGTAACAGGGGCAATTCAACCTCATTCATTCATGATCATTTGAAATTCTTCTATTTGGACATTCTCTGTGCATTTGTATGAGACAAGGGTTACAGTGATTTTCTACCATTGGAGAGCGAGAATTCTTCAGTGATTTGCATTCTTGAGGCTGTGAAAGACCAGCTGAATCTATGCTACAGTGAGGGCTTCAATTCAGGAGTCCATTGTGCTTCATCAGAGATTTTCCTTACAGTTTCTTTGCAGAATCAATTAAGGGTGGGTCAGATTGCTTGAGACGCCTTCATTCAATGATTGGGAGCATCAGATTGCTGGTTGTACACTTCTCCTTGCTGGCCGTACATTCTCCTTGAGCTGGCCATACTTCTCTTGGGAGGCGTGTTTCTCCAAAAGGCTAAAACGCCTTTCTTTTGGGCTTACATTTGTTACCATTTTGGACGCCTTGATCTCTCAAGGTTTTTCATGTAGTTTCTGTGTAGGAGAAACTCAGATCTGGAGGTGGGACGTGGTTTTTCATCAAATCCAACAATTCTTGCCTGGCATGTACAGATCCACCTTATTTAATTAATCTGGAAGTTTCTGGGTATGTTTGTTGTATGTAATCTCTCTGTTGCAGTTGTTTAAGACTTAATACAATGGCAATTCCTCAGTTTTAGCTTTAAATTCCATTTTATCATCATTTTATGCTTGGCGCACTTCCCAAAAACTGCCTAAAAACTCATTAAAACAAGCAAAAACACTCAAATAGTTAGTTTTAGCATCTGAGGTTGAAGTTGAGCCAGTTGGGCTCTTCACAGTGGTATCAGAGCTTATTAATCTTGCTAGCCTGGAGGGTTAGATCCATATGCATCATAATCATTTGGGTCCTAACAGGTTCTACACACGCAGAAGACCTGGTTTGTAGAGGAATCAATTTCAGTTTGGGAATTCACAGTTTGAAAACCCGTTTGAAGAAATTCCTTTAGAAAACATGGCAAATAGGGATACAGCTGCGCCTGACAGGAACCCTCTTAATGAAGATGATAGAGAAGCCAGAGATATTCTGAGAGGATTAGTAGCTGGACAGGAATAGGTGGCGAATGTACTTCCGTAGCTTAGTACCGCCGTACAACATTTGACTGTTCATAGAAGACCAAATCAGAATCATGAACAAGAAGGTAGTGTACACGGAGCCCCACGGAGGACAATTACTCCAACATGCACCTATGACAGCCCTACTTGCCATACGTTTGAGAGAAATGAACTCGAAGAGGGAAACAAGGAGGAGGAAGGTGACGTGGCCTTTACAGATAATGTGATGACATTACATGATGAGTGGGAAGCACTACCACAGAGAGTTAAGGATCACCTTAACTTTGACAGATTTATGAGCCAGAAGAGAGAGCATGGCAGGAACAGGACAGACAAGAGGCCTAGAAATAGGAACCATGATCTGAGATAGGCAACAAACAAACTCACTTTGACCAACTTTGATGGCAGTGACAGAGTCACAGCTCGAGCTTGGGTGAGTAAACTAGATACCTTCTTGACATTACGTCCAATGGTAGAAGAGGATGCCATAAGGTTCGTAGCTCTACACTTGGATGGCGTAGCCCATGACTAGTGGCACCATGGCATGGTTACATTACAGCATGACCGGATCACTACTTATCAGGAGTTCACAGATAGGTTGGTTGAGAGAATTGACAAACGAGATCCAGAGTTATACTTCAGAGATCTCGCTCAGCTGAAGCAGATGGGCAGTTTAGAGTCCTATGTTGGTGAGTTTCAGAAACTCTTGG
>VDFB02264228.1:0-36233 GCA_007258455.2 Sequoia sempervirens | reverse complement strand
TTGTTGTTTTTTGTTCTGAATATCTTTGCATGTGATAGGTGATTGCTTGCAGGTGTTATTTAAGATAAGAATTAAATGATAATTATCCTAGGAAATAAATAATTACCTAAATAAACTTATCCTAAAGTGTAATTAAATAATTAATTACACCAACACCCCCACATAAGTGCAACTTAGGGAGAAGCGAATTATTATGCAAAAATGAGTACCTGATCAGGCCTTGTTGCTAGGACTCATCTTTGCATAATAATTTTCTTCTCCCTAAGTTGCACTTATGGGGAGGTGTTGGTGTAATTAATTATTTAATTACACTTTAGGATAAGTTTACTTAGGTAATTATTTATTTCCTAGGATAATTATCATTTAATTCTTATCTTATCTTATTGAGCTATCTTTTTTATCAAGATAAGATTAGGGTTGATTTTTCCTGCTTTATTGCATCATTTCCTTTTCAAAGGATGTTGTATTATTTGTAAAACAATTCATTTAATAATCAATAATTCTGATTTTTGCTTGTACACATTGGCTCTAAGGGTTTACAGAACTTACTTTGTTTTTTGTTCTGAATATCTTTGCATGTGATAGGTGATTTCTTACAGGTGTTCTTGGGGACTGTGAAGTTGGTTTTTCAACTTCTACATGGTCAGATTTGCAAACCGAAAATACTTTCCATAGAAGATAAAATTAGAAAAGGAAGAGAGGTTGCAAAAGGATGTGCAACATAATATTATTCAAGAATTCAATAATTACATGATAATGATTTGCTTTATAAAAGAAAAATGCATAACCCTTATCTTATCTTCAGCAACAAGATAGCTCAAAAGATAAAGATGGGAATTAATTAGCCTAGGAAATAAATAATTACCTAAGTAAACTTATGTAAAGTGTAATTAAATATTAATTACACCAACACCCCCCCATAAGTGCAACTTAGGGAGAAGTAGATTATTATGCAAATATGAGTCCCAGCAACAAGGCCTGATCAGGTACTCATTTACAAATGCAATAATGAGGTAGAGAAGGAAAACCCAACGGGACAAAACCCCCCTACAATGAGATGACTGCTGCAAAGAAGCACTGGAAGAGCACTATGGAGTAACAATGGAACCGCAATCTGACAAGCAAGGAAAGATACTTCTGTCTACAACTAAAACCAAAATACAACCAGGGGTTGAAAAAAATTTAGCCCCTAAGGGCCAGTTTTTTTGCTCTTGATTAGTGAGAAGTGCCTTTTTACAGGCCTTTTTTTTATTTTCTCACAACTTGGGAAAACGGAGTCGGTTTTTTGAAAACAAGATATTGCTGGAAAGCTTATTCAACAATGGATCCATTGGTGTAGGTATTTTTTTTTCTGATTTTTCCGTTTTGGTACATTTTTCGCTTGCCAAAGCTAGAAGTTGTTGTTTTCACTCCGAGAGGTGTAACTTTTGCGTCCTGGCTCCGTTTTTCGAAAACAAGCAGGCATTGGAAAGCTGGTTCAGTACTCTACATAGATCTTAGACCTATTTTTTCAAAATTTTTACCAAGTATCTGATATTTCTGTTTGATCTGAGCCTTTACCTTTTCAATTATTTTCTTGGGAAGCGTGCAATTAGGCTAATTTTTTGAGATCAATGTGCATTATTATTTTTATTTGAGAGTACATATTGTTGTTTTTTGTCATGCATTTACATCATATTGCACCCCTTACTCCATTCAACTATTTTGGTTGGAAAAAATAAATGGAGATTCACTTGAAACATAAAAGGTTGTATAGGGTAACCATGTGTACAGAAATTGAGCCTACAGGTCCTACTGAAAAGAGAAAATGGTTTAATAGGTGTGATGAAGCTTATGTCACACTATTTCTTTCTCTTGTCTGAGAGTTTTTCACCAAACTCAAGTCTCTTAGATTGTAGTTGTCACCGTGTGGTGTTCAGAAAGAAGACTCTTAGTTGATATTGTCCATCCTTTCTAAGCTTGGACCTAATTATTCAATTTTTGTATCTACCTTTTATGCCACTATGGATGCACTTGGTATGAGATTCTATAGTGCCCCTCATTTTTTGGTCCTTCACGTCATATGAGTAAGTTGTGTGTTTGCGACTTGTGAGATCCTGCAAAATTGGTGCCATCATTACATTTAAATTAAATATTTTATATCTTTAACTTTGCAAACACTTTGAAAGTTAAAATATTAGTACTATTATTCATGAAACGTTATTGTCATGGCACCATCCTAAAAAAGGTTATCGGACAAGTGTTTAATACTTGGTATTGAATACATAAGGCTTTGACTATATGAATTCAATACTATCACTTAAACCATGTTAGCATATGTAACTTAGATAATTTTAGGTAAAAGAGAATTAAGGAATATCATTGTCAAGATACACATTCTTCTTAAATAAATACAAATCAAATAATAATAACAATAATAAAAGAAAAGGAAAATATATATAATAAATCTTATTTGTATTTTCATTATTTATTAATGAACTTAAATTACTGATTAATCTATTATTAGAGGAATTTTATGATTAAATGACATCAGTAATGTTATGGGTATCATAAGTAAGAACAAATATACATATATAAATATATATTTATATATAATTGATATAATAATAAACTTTTACAAGAAGTTTAAATCTTCACCTGCCACTTACCTCCACCTTGCTTCATGAATTCTCTCCTGCTGCCACGTGCCTTGTGTTTTTTTTCATCCTTCTTTTGCATGCTTAATTTGGGAAAGGAAGCTGGACATTGGGAGAGACGACATCCCTTTGAGCGTGACACAGTTTGGAGCAGAATCTAAAGGAACAGAGGATGTTGGTAAAGGTGATGGAATTTGGCTCTATACCTGTCGATTGCTTTTGCTTGAAAGTTTCTTTAGCCCATTCTAATTATGTGCATATCCTCCAACCATGGCAGTTCATAAGACCACATTTCTTTGAAGCATTTTTGCAAAATAGTGCACGCACCTTTGTCTATGTTCTACATTTTGTCTGCCAGAGAAAAATACATTCGTTGGAGGGCAGGGAGAGGAGGCGCCTTAGCAGTGGAGTGCAAAGGAGAAGATAGCACATTAATGGGCAGCATGTGTTGATGTGCCAGGAGTAGTTTCCAAAGCCACATTTTACTCTAGAACCATACTTCGTGCAGAATCTTGAGGTAAGTCACAGGCCATGGTTTAAGTGAGTCCTTTTCTTCATAATTTCCCTTCATTTGACCTCATGGGTTGTGAGTATATTTACCTTTTTGTTATGCAATATGCAATATTTTTAATTTCCTTCTATGGCATAGACTTCTCCACTACCTTGCTTTGCAAAAACATTTGAGTATTCTATCAAAGGTCTTACCTTTTTAAAGTGTTTATAGATATTCTTAATTACTTATTTTAAATCATGGAGCAGAGGTTTAGATTGAATGTTATTATTTTCACAATTTGGATGCATCAAATGCATCATGAAATCTTCACAATCTCTGGTGATTTGGCAATCTATCATAGTTGTATAATCAAGCTTTGGAGGGTACATAAATTTAAATAGTGTCCCTGATGCCATCTGCAACCTATCACAGTAGCAACACTTGAACATAGAAGACTGTAGAGCTGTAGCGCTTGAACATAATGGGAAGTTTAAAATTTTAAATAACCCCCTTTATTATGCTGACATACTATCACTTTTGCAGCACTTGAACATAGAAGAGTGTAAAAGTTTTAAATAACCTCCCCGAGTCTCTTGGAAGTCGGCAAAGGAGAGGGACTGGCAGTCAATGTTGGGAAAGGCTGTGAAGTTGGCTTTCACCTAAATTGTGGCTGCTTGAAAGCTTCTTAAGCCTTTCATCAAATCCATCTTGCACTTATCCTAAAATATTTTCCCTCCTTGAGATGATATCTATTTGTGGCATAATGTCAAACAGTTCCGCGTGCCTTTTCATATTCTTGAGACATTCTATCAATCAGTTTTTATGCCTTGTCTATGTGCCCACAATTCCAGTAGCAGCAAACACAGGCTTATGCCTGTAAATAAACTTTAGCAACACCACTATTCTCCATAAGAATAGCGTCTCTTTTCAAAGGAAATAAATGGTTCTCATGTCTCAGAACATTTCTCTGGCAGCCAATCTTCTGCAGCCTTCTCATTCTTTTCCTTGCAAGTTCTACATGGTGTTGCTGCTACTGCAGTCTGGCTATATACCGCTAATTACATTTTCTTAAAAGTTCTAAGGCATTTCAACAAATCCCGTGCCTTGACATGCCTCTATACTTTTTATATATGTCTACCATAGCAGTTGTTTCTACCTTGTGAGGAAATATTCTCACCGTTCCCTGAATTACTAAACCATTTAGCTATGTTTTCATGTGGAAATCTGCGTAGGTAATCCTTGTTTCCACCCATGCCCATACTTTCATTAGGATCATTAAAGAAAAAACATGAGTATGTCCCATTTACCATAACTTTTATGAAAAGCACCTTTAATGTAGTAAGTAGGAATGAAGTCTTTAATTCTTTTTAGGAAAAATAAATATATAGTTTCCTTAATGTTCTTTTAATAAAGAAACTACCTTTTCCTTGCTATGGGGAAAAGCATAAATTAGAAGGCATCTTTTGTATTTTAAATGGGATATTTCTCTTTAAAGAAAGTAAATGGAATATCTATATAAATAGATGTATTTATTAAATAAGAGTAATTTAATATATATATAAACAAAAAAAAGAAGAAGAAAATAATTAGTGATAATTTATTATGAAGGGTATTATTAATTTAAATAATTCTAATATATGTAACAAATAAAGTCATTCATGTTTAGATGTACTTGTACAATAATCTCATTAACAATGTTAAGACGTTGACAAAAAGGGTATTTAATTAAACCATGATAATTATTTATATGAGTACAAGTGAGTAATTTGGATATAATAAGAAAAAGACATATATATATATATATATGCACGTGTTCATGTATTAATAATATTTATGTGATTGTGCCATATTTACTAGTTAAAGGTGTAAATAGGGTTGTGTTAGTTTCATTTAGGTATTTGAAAAGAGTAAAGCACTATTTAATTAAATAAATCATTTTTGTTAGCTTAAGGTAAAAAGGTATTGATTCGTTTCAAGAAGGAATTCTTAGAATTGATAAATGTAATGTGTGTTTTAAAATAGTGCTTATCATACATTTTCATATTCAATGTTTTTCACTTTTATACGTGAAACTATGGTAATTGTCTTATTCTAGAATTGTTTGTTATATGAGAACGAGGTTTGTGAGATAGCCTACTATTCCTCTTGGATGTAGTATTAGAGTGAATTTTTGTTTCATGTTTAATGTTTGATGTTGATATTGATGCCTTTGACTATGTGGATGAGTAATGATTTTATTGGTTATTGTTCAAATGAAAGTATTGTTTATCTTGCTAACAAATAGTTTCCTTTGATGGATATAATAACCTTGATGGTCCATCTTGTGTATATTAAAATAGGATAAGGATTTACTCTTGAATTTGATTAATTGTAAGTTTCTTATGATTTATTATTGTGAGTTAAAATGTCTTTGTAGTGAATGAATGAATAAAATTTAAATCGAGCATCTATTTTTCTTTATGATTATGAGTGTTTTCATATATTTAAAGGTGAATTTTTATGGTTATCGTGATTGACTAGATTGATCTTTGAATTGAGATTGTGCATCATTGATAGTTGTCATTGTCACAATTGTTGTTTTGTTAAGGGTGACTAGTTGCCATACTACAAGGGTATCTTCAGAGGAGAAATAGAGGTCTCCCTTGGATGCCTAGTTGAATATGTGTCGCAATTGATTATGTTTGCCTTGGTTGAATATGATGATGCCACTTTCATTCTACTCCTTTCGATTTATGATTTATGAAACTTATATTATCATTTTGTGGGTTCCTTGATGATAGTCTTCCTTATTATGTTAATTCTGATTGAGGAGACTTTGTTGCATTATCTTTCTTGTGGCCATATTTGAGATGGTCGGGAACCTGATATATTTGACTTACCTTCAATAGAAGGTTGTGGATTTATGATGTTTTTTTTGGCTTCCAGAGGCAATGGAGGAACTCGACTTATGTTGATTTTTCCACGGTTGTTCCATTTTGATTTATTGCTCTTATTTTATATTTTGAGCTCATGAGTAGTACTTTGTACTATGGTGTTGACTTTTGATGTGGTGGGTGGTACTTCTTGTTCTTGATTTCAGTGATTTGGAATGGGTTTGTGAGATGGTTCTTGCCTCACATGTTGTGATTTATGCACACTTTGATTTTTATGTGAGATGAGGTACACCCCTTTTATATTTTGATTTGGTACCAGTAGAGAGAGTGGATCTTCATGGGGGTCGGCACACAAAGGGGCTGTTTGGGTAACCCATGGAACAGTTTCTTAATCAAGTGATAATGTAATTAATTAACTAGTAGGTTGGGTAGATAAACATTAAACAAGATTAATTATGAGCCTCACCCATACCGTTAGTGCTCTCACAGGCTAAGGATGGGATGAGAAGACCTGGTTGGTAAGATCAATGCCTTGTCCTCACGAAAGGTAAGTGGTTCCGCATGAGTCACCCTATGGAGTGGTGCCTTGTGATAGGCTATCTGGATAACCATAGATGGAGGCGGTACCTTGTGATAGGTTGCCTAGATAATCCATGTAAGGCCATGTGATGACACTTTCTTATAGTACTCGTTTATGTTCCCTTGTTTGGTTACCTCTGGGAGTGTTGATTGAATTGTTGATGTTGTTGAGGCAATTGGTTCTTGGTGATTGTTGTTGAAGCCTCCAAGTTCTATCTTTAATGTTGCAAACATGCCTCATGGAAATTTAATTGATGTTAATGAAAGGTGCCCTTGTTATTTATTATTGGTTGATATTGTGATTTCATTTGAAGGCTTTGGATCCTATTGTTGTTGGCACACCTTATGGTTATTTAGCATTGAACTATAATCTCAACATTTGGTTATGTTGAAATTTTCATTATCTTGTTTTGGCTAAGTTATGGCAATATTGTGGTTTGTTATCTTATGTTGATGATATCCTTGTTATGGATTATGGTTTGCTATTGGTTCATTTGATTGTTTTGGATTGTGGTATGGGGATCTTTCCTATCAACTCCTAGCACGGGGGGTGGACTTTCAAATCCATGTGGTCGGGTGGAATGTGCTATGCACCCCATTGGGTTCCCAGGTTGTGCTCATGATGTGGAAGCAGATATAGAGTTTCCAAAGCCTCACTTGGTTGAAGACTACTTATCACTTTGTACCTTATTCTTCTTTGATGTAACATCTTTGTAATTGATGTATATTTTCCTCTACATGATAGGACACATATGTACTCCTAAAACAATTGTAATGTATTATTGTGTCCATGATGTGTTGTATTTATGGGAATATGTTCCACCATTGTAATGTCGAACTATGAATCGAAATGTAATAGAATGATGTATGTATCTTTTATATTTCCTTTGATCATGGATGGTTATATTTTATCTTTATGTAATCTTGATTCATTTGTTAACGTTATAGTTTTAGTTTTAGGTGTTCGTGGCACCATCTTGTGTACCCCAGAGGACGTAATGGTCATTGTAATTATATAATTGCTTATATGTAATATATGTTCATGTTCATCTTATGTTATGTTTCACTTTCAAAAAGAAAAATTATTGTTCTTTTTTTTTTGTGAGTTCTTGTTGTCCTTTGGGGTTCGCGTGGCGGGGCGTTATAGATTCACTATGCCATCTCTTGATGAATTTTCTTCATCTCTCACTTGAGAGCAAGATAAGTTAGCTAGCATGGGCATGGTGAAACCTTCTTCCTCTTCACATGTACTTATTGCATCACAGGAGCCTAGAGATCAGAAGGTTTCTACAAGCAAAGGAAGGAAACTAAAACATAAGGATTCCAAACATCTAGAGCAGTAAAAGGAGTACTCAGATTCATCCTCCTCTTCTAAGGGGAAATCATTTAGGAAAGAGAAGTCTACATGTGCATATTGCAAGAGGGAAGGACATGCAAAACATAATTGTTACAAGAAGGACATTGATGAGTTGAAACATCTTCTTTAGAAACATTAGATTGATTTTCCTTCTAGGATGTCTACATCATCTTCTTCTCCTCATTATTCTTCTTCAGAGTAGCATAACACAGGCACAACTAGTTTACATACTTCATCAAATATGAAGGGACATGCTCTTTGTGCTTCTTTAGGTATTGGATTAGGGAGATGGCTTCTAGATTCAGGAGCATCTCATCATATGGCATCTTCACAGTATATGTTCACTTCCTTTGAGCCTTGCACTATGTCTCCCATTTTGATGAGAAACAACACTTACTTGAGTGTTACAGGGAAGGGGTTTATTAGTTTTTGGAATCACTCCTTTCAGGATGTCTTGTGTGTCCCTCACTTGACAAATAACCTTATGTCCATCTATCAGATAACACATGGGGGCAATGGGATAGTTTTGGAGTTCACACCTAATTCAATTATCATCAAAGACTTGAAGAGTAGAGTAGTCATTGGTACTGGGATAGTGGATTACTCCTCTCAGTTGTATTCCTTCTCTAATTTTGCTACTAGTGGTGCTTCTATTCCTAGAACTATTCCTCACACTTCGTGTGTGCACCATCATTCAAAGGAGAGATTTGGCTTCTTGAACATTGGTGTTATCACTTTGGATCCTGTTCTCGAGCCTTCTATTCCATCTCCTCCACCTCCTATTGCTTCTTCTATTTCAGTGTAGTGGGATCCAGTTGGTCATACATCTTTGGAGGTTTCTATTGAGTCTTCACCTACTTCAGCTTCTTCATTTGTTGAGTTCACACCTACTTCTGTGGAGACATCTTGGGTTACACCTATTCCACCTTCAGAGATTTCTTTCATTCGGCCTCTTCCCTCTCACTTCTTTCAAGAGATGTAGTTTCTTCCCTTCTTTTGGAGTTACTTCATTCTAGGGGGGATCTGTGGTCTCTTTCTTCCTCTCTTATGGGGGAATTCATTTATGTATCTTTGTGATGGATGGTGTCCTTGGGGATTCTTATGGAGTCCTCCATCTTTCATCACTTAGTTAGTTTATTGCATTCTATTTTGGGGAGGATTTTTTTTCCCATGTGGTTTTCTCCTTTACCCCGTTTGATTTAGTTTGCATTCCATTTGTAAATGAGTACCTAATTAGGCCTTGTTGCCAGGACTCATCTTTGCATAATAATTTTCTTCTCCCTAAGTTGCACTTATGGGGGGTGTTGGTGTAATTAATTATTTAATTACACTTTAAGATAAGTTTACTTAGGTAATTATTTATTTACTAGAATAATTATCATTTAATTCTTATCTTATCTTATTGAGCTATATTTTTGCTCAGGATAAGATTAGGGTTTCTTTTTCCTACTTTATTGCATCATTTCCTTTTCAAAGTCTTTTGTATTATTTGTAAAAAAAATTAGTCAATAATCAATAATTTTGAATTTTGCTTTCACACATTGGCTCTGAGGGTTTACATAACTTCTGTTGTTTTTTGTTTAGAATATCTTTGCATGTGATAGGTGATTTCTTGCAGGTGTTCTTGGGGACTATGAAGTTGGTTTTTCAACTTCTACAGTTATCATCACAAGCCATAGTGGAACCATTGATAAGGGCCACTAACTTTTTCTTATACTTATCGATTCTCATGATCTCCATCAATGGGATTGTCAACTTGACTTGGGAAAGTAGATGAAACATTTCAGCTAGATTATACTTGGGTAACTCATAAGGGACTACATTTTTTCTTCAACTTGAACCTTCTGTTGGTCACTTTTATTTTTTATCCTACCACACTTCTTGTTACTTATCTTGCTCTACATTTCACTTTTGATTCTTAGCTTTAAAAATTGGAGAGACAATATCAACACTTTTCTTGGTTGCATTGTCTTTCATGAGACAAATCGTAGATCCCTTACTCTCCTTGTCTTTAACCTCTCCTTATTTAAACTTGACTAGTTTTTCTATTATGGTTCCTTTCTTTTCTGCATTTTTCTCTTTTACAAACATACTACTTGGCTTACCTTGGTCACAATTTACAATTCTATTCCTCAAATTATGAGTATTTTATGCTTGTGCAACCACTACTATTGTCAATTTTTCATATTCCTCATCAGAGGGTCTTCTCAAGGACACATTCATTTCATCCATTTCCATAGCACAAACATTATTCTCAACATTTTCATCCTTGTTAGGAAAAAATTACTAATGATAAGCATCTGATGTTTTCCTCTGGTAGTCACCATCCACTTCACATGACTCTTCTTTTGAAGAAAACTCATCATCAAAAAATATGATCTGTGCAAAAGCACATGTACCTCCACATTATTTCCTCTAATGGCTCACAATCATCTAACTTATTTTGTTCTTCTTCAAACTTTTTAGCTATTGAACATTTCTGAGAAGCCTTGTTTTTGTAAATTTTTGAAGTTCATTGTGATGTCTCATGATGATCTATAAAATAATCACTAGAAATTTCTAAACAACTTTTGTATTGCTATTACAAAATAAGGCACACATAAATTACATAAAATAATTAATTCCTCAAATACTATAACCAAGTTGTTGATCTCGATGATCATTTAGCAAGAAAGTATACTACTAGGACCACTCACCCTTATAAATTTTTTATTATTTTATAATATCTCTTTGCACACATTGCACAAAATATCTATTCTCCTCTTGCATGCACAACACTAATTCACAAATTTATATTTTTAGGAAAAACTTTATAAATTTGTACCTGTAAGCTGTCAACTTGACAAACCTGGGAAAGATCAATTTGCTCTAAATCCTTATTTATTCACAATTATTTAAATCTCTAATAAATTATTTAATCTTTAATCATTTGGAACATACGTGAATCTTGTGTGACTCCACCTACCAATTAGCTAAGGTAGATGTCTCACCACCAAAACCAATTCCCTTAGGGTTTTCATCCTAGGGTTCGCTCTCACTAAAAGCTTCAAGTTTTCACAAATAAAATAGAATCAAGCATATGTCAATGAGCCTCCAATTCACCTTTTATAATTTCACCATAGAACCTTCCCAAATGTAGTTTCTAATTCTCACCTTAAAATAAAGTTACTTTATGATATTTTTCTTTTTCAATTAGCTCAAAATATATTATCATTGATTATAGTATATTTACAAAAGTGGTCATTGTAGGTTGACTCAGTGTCCAAGTAGACTCACTACCCACCAAGAAAAAGAGATACAAGATAGTTTGTGGCTCACAACCTAGATTCACTAACTTAAATTCTCACTACTCTAATAATATTCACTAAATTTGCATCATGTACATGTCTCACCTTCATCAAAACAAAAAAAATGATCTATCCTATATATTTTCTTCAAGCATAAAATCAATTAGGTTGGCATAATTAGATGTAATATAGAAAATAAACAATACATGACTTTTCAGCTCAAATCCTTCCATACAAACCTCACGCCAATATTTAATCCTTAAAAAAATATGAATTAGGTTAGCATGGACTTATAATATAGCCCACATAAATCTTCAATACATATTTAACCTTTGTATATCTTCACACCTATTAACTTGGCACCATAGAAGACCTGATACAAAAATTATTTAACTATAAACCCATATTCAGACACATGGACCTCAAAAATCTATGTCATCTACAATACACACTCTATTGACATTTTTTAACATCTCCTTAAATCTATACAACCAAAATCCTATTTATGGAGAAGTATGAACTCTCCTACTCCATGCACTATACAAGAAATGATTGTAATTTTCCAAGTTGAACTTTTGTCATTCATATCTTTCAAACCAATGAAAACATACTCGAATTATACAGTAGAAAGTTAATTTTGTTGTGATATGGTGTTGTACACCATTGCATAAATTGATTTATCATAATATTTTCATTAAATAATTATCTAGTTATGATGCAACTTGGTGGTGTGGATAATCATGCTAGGTAATTATTTGGGGACTACTTGTTGTATTGTAACATTGTCTTATTTAATATTGTGGAAATATTAAATAACATGATTTATTAGTACCCAATATTAAATAAAGGGTTAGTGGTTTTTTATTCACATCATTTTGTGGTACATGGTTTCAACTTACCACTAGTTGTATTTTGTGTGTGTCTATAAAAGAAAACACATATTTAGTGGTTTAGGTTGGTTGAGTGGTTTGAATGTCATTATTGAGTCTTGTTTCAAGGAATATATTTGTGAAGCATGACATGGGATGTATGGATTCATGCTTGAACAAATGTAGTGCATTGGAGGACTTGATGCTTTAGAGGTGTTCATTGTAACTCTTGTATTTGCTTATTGTTGAGTAATATGATGGAGTATGGATACTTTTGTAGGTTGGATTGTTCCCTCCTGAGGGTTTTCCTAGAGTATATCTTGTGCAATCTTTGATGGTTATTTTTTCTATTCTCTTGCATATGGATTCTGAGTACTTATTTACATAAATTTATATTTGGGTTATGTGGAAATTGTCATTAGACGACTACAAAATTCCTTAGAAGTGGTATAATAGTTATGGTTGTGGTTGAATAAACCTAGGTGGAGAAAATTTTGGTTTAATTTTGAATCTATGTATTGCATGAGAGAATGAAACAAATGACAAGATATGAGGGTTTTGCAGGTTATTTATTATAGATCTAATGTTTTTTGGTTTGCTATTATGATGGGTTGTTTGTAGATTTAGGGTGTGAAAAATTGTGTCAAAAGGGTTTTTTGGTTGTGTTTGTACTCAAAAATGTTGGTTGAGAAACCACAAGAGTTTTCCAAGCTCTTGGTACATTTTAGGCTAACATACAAGGCTCAATGATGTATTTGAATCTTCTTCTCTTCAAGTTTTTCCAAACCTAGGTGGGTACACCTATGCAAATGGACCATACTTAGATTGTATGTTTCCTACTTAAGCAATCTATCCACAATACAAATTGGAAGTGGAAAGATGGGAAACTATTTGGTATAAATTGTATAGGCAATATCAAGATGAAGTTCATGAATATTTTTAGCTAACAGATGTAAGGTTTTGAAAATAAATTGGATAAAACTAAATGTAGAAAAAAATAAGACCATTTCCTTTTTTAGTAGATGGAGTCAAATGAAAATCTAGAATATATGACCTATATTGGAAATAACTAAAACTATTTGGAACACTAATATTTTCTTATAACTTGTATAAATGTGCAAGAAAAAGATTAACAAACTCTACTTACAAATCCAACT
This sequence comes from Sequoia sempervirens, assembly GCA_007258455.2. NCBI lineage: Eukaryota > Viridiplantae > Streptophyta > Pinopsida > Cupressales > Cupressaceae > Sequoia > Sequoia sempervirens. Next base: position 22,982 of record VDFB02264228.1, on the reverse strand, counting down.
AACACAACTAGGTACTTATAATTTATCAAAAGGATTTAATCTTTACTTGAAAGAACCAATTGAATAAATTATGCAAGAACATAGATAACACCAGATTGGAGATAGATTGGCAACTCTATCTATATGGTTCTTCTTATTGATCCAATTAACACTTCCAAATTACTATGATTGACTAGAAGGATGTTTAATTCCTCTAGGGAAACCAATTAATCATACCACACAAGTACAACAAATGTGCATTAGTAAATTGAATATATACTTGATATACCAATTTAAATAATAAAGAAGCATTAAAATGGAGACAACCATATAATTGAATAACTCCAACAAATAGTTCATAACAAGATTAGGCCACAAAATTAGATATATTTCATTGAATTCTTAAAAATTTATACAACTATCATGGTCTTTTGAAATGTAAGCATTATATCCATCTTTACTCACCTATTCTTTCTCCTTTATCTAATCTAATGATATCTTTTGGTCTTGGTCTCTCTAATTTATACAAGAGGCAACAAGCTTCAAAACAAAGGACATGTCTTTTGATAACAAACCATAATTTTGAAAATAAACATAACTAAAATAAATTAACGATAAACATGTGTGTTAATCTATGAATCTTTAAGTAAAATCTCATGGTCACCTAAGACATGTTCAAAGCTTTTACTATATGATAATTTCTCTTTGTGATGTACATATTCAATCTTCATCAGAGCCCAAATATTTCTCCTGCAACTTATTAATTGTTAGATCACTTCGCCATTTGAATTCTTGTGCAGCTGTGAGATTTGTAAGGTGAATTTTCCATCTATTATCTAATAGGTTTATGACATCCACCACAAATTTCCTATATCCACTATCTAGTATGACAATCCAATCAAGTAAAGTATGAAAGTTTTCAAGATTGATCTCCCCATCATCCTATATATGTGTCAAACATTGAGGAATCATTTGATCAAATTCTTTTCTCCATTCATCCATACCTTTTAACTGATTATCATATTTGAAGATCGAAGGGATAAAGATGTATTTAATAGAGTCAAATGCAGTCATCCTACTCTCCAATTTCTTCCTCATATCAAGCAAATACTTATACTCCTCAATTACACCTTTTACCATTTTTTTGTGTAGGTTTGAGTCTTGGTGGAGAATTTGGACCCCTTTGTGTGGCTTTGCACAGGGTAGTCAATATGTAATAGGTAGGCTACCATCTCTTTTGGAGTTCTTCAAGGATAGGGGAGTTAGCATCTATCTGCTCCAAAGCTTTAATCAAATCACTAAATCATTCATGTAATCCACCTATCTTCTCCTTCAATATGTCAATTTTATGCTCTAGTATCTTTCTTAAAGTCTCCAGGATATGATGGTTGACATCTTCCATATTAGGTTTCTATAGTTTATCAATTTCATCTTTCATTTGTTGTATTTATCGATCTTCACCCTAGATAGGTCAGTGATAAACAATTACTTCATCCCCTCTCACTATGCTAGCTTGCTGCAACTATTGTTTTAGCTTCACATTCTCAATAAAAAAAAATTTCACCTCATCATTTGAAAATTTTCATCTCTTCTCATATTCATTGATCTTATTTTCCATATTTTCTACCACATCTTTAGTGAACATTGTAGAATGCATGGTTATAGTTGCAGCTTCTATGGGAGTTGTGTCTTTCATCATTCTCACCAAAGCTAACCCCCTCATTTCTTGCACCACATCCAAGAGTCAAGGCTTCCTTATGTTCTTCTATTTTTTGTATAAAGAAAGAGTTTGGGTAGTAGGGTTGTACCATGTTCCTATAACACCCTCTTCTAAATTAAACTCTACTACTAACATGGGATCATCCTGTGCTCTAATCTAATCTAGAATAAATACTTTGGATAGCTCCATCCCCGATATAATCAACATATCACTCTTCAATACCATTTCTCTTGCCTCTTGGGAGGTGACATTAATGTTATCAACATTTAATTCTGTAGATGTCTGAGCTAGGATCTCAGCCTGTTTTGATTCATCAACTCCTATAAGATTAATTTTCCATATTTCATCAAATTGTTTCATCTTCATCTTAATCCAAAAGTCCTTAAAATCATTGGTATGGATGAAGTTATCATTTTCCATAAACCTCAAAGAAGCCACTACCCTCTCATCCTCCTGAATTTCATCAACTCCCTCCTTTGATAGCCTAGACTTTGGATCATCAAGCATTTGATTTCTCTATTGTTAAACTGCCTCTTTTATCTCAGTTGAAGCTAAAACTGGTTCTTATTCTTCATCATCACTTGACCCATAATCAACCAATGGATCGGTCTTCTATCTCTTGGCATGTGGTTTATGAGTAGGAGATGGAGGGGATAGATGTGAAGGTCACGCAGGTGGTGTTTGCAATGTAGATGCTTCATGGGATGGCTAGTGAGGTGTGGAAAGTGGAATTAACCCCTCATCTTGGGCCATTTTGTATAATTCATCAAATTTGTCAAGGATCATTTGCATCCTTTGGAGAAGATTGGTTTCATCTACAAAAATCCTTCGAAACTTGTATTCTTTTCCTTCTTCTAATTCTCCCATTGCATCATTGTTATCCATCTTTTCCTAGTTTGTATCACATCAGTAACATATACCTTATTTCTAACGACATCCTCATTAGGTTCAAATTCATGTGATATAGCCCTCTTTGTTAGCAAGGTTCTTGTAATCATATTGATATGACCCTCTGAGTCACACACTCTCTCCTTTCTAAACTTGAGGGGATAATTAACCCTCATGTACCTTTGCAATTCCTCCAACATATTAGATCCAATGGCCAATTCCTCAAATTCTCTTAAATCAAGAAAAAAATGTTCCTTTCCTTTGATTCCTCATTAATTCATGTTCCACCCAAAGCATCTGCCACATGAATTCTAGAAAACATACTCTTGCAGGTACAAATTTGGGCAAGATATGCAGTGCTTGGTTGCAACCGTATACTCTGATAATAGTGTGTTGTGGCATAAAGAACCAATCAACATAATTATGAGTACAACCAAGGTTTGGCTTATACTACAAAGGCCTCATTACATTGAATAAAGATTCAAGTAACAATGGTGTTGGGTAACAAAGGGAAGCTACTAATCTAACAAAAAAGTCATCTTGAAACACAACAAAATCACATTTTGTACATCTGCTATCCTAGATGTAATGCCAGTTCTACATAGGGAGTCTTATTCAATTCTCTTGTGTACACAACTTCATTCTTCTAGTCCATTTCATTTCATTTGGGTATAAGATTAAATCACACAACAAATAATATTTTCTAAACGCAATGGGAGCCTTAGCCACTCTAACCTACAACAAACCCTCATTTATTTGTGTCATAACCTTCTTCTTTCAAGGATCTAATTAATTTGATTTAATTGTAAAATTGGTATTTATCATCAAGGTAATATTAATTGATAACCAAAAAAATATTTATCATCATGGGACAACTCTTAGTCCTACTTCCTCTTCCAATTATCTTGGTTAGTTTTTAGATTATTTTTATGGATTTGGTACCACTAGAATCATATAGGATTCCTACATTACTACTGGTCACATGGTCTTCTCATTGTTGATCTCTTCCTTTCAGTATAATTGTTCTTCCCTTCCAATAAATTCTATCCAACTCTTCTCCATGAGCTTCATATTTCCAAGTAATTAGGTGGTGATAATTCATATTATCTACCATGTGCAATGAAAGGAAGTGTTATAGGTAAGGCCTACTTAGTTCCACTTGAGAGAAGGAAAAGGGAATGATGGGGAAGGTATCACCACCAAGTGGTGGAAGACAATTGTAGGTAGAAAGGAAGCTAGTTCTGAGAGACAATTAAAAAAAAAAGATGCTTGTTAAAAATCTAAAAGATATACCATCTCAGGTTATTTTCCTGGAGGATGATAATTTATTGAATAGAGGTGATCTTGGAAGGATTTGGCGAGTCTATTTCCTAGCTGCATTTTTATACCAAGTCTTCAATGCTCGACAAGCTTGTAAAGCCATTCTTCTATTTATTTATTCATATCCCAAGTTTGAACAGAAAAACTTCTCCAATAGTTCATTCAATAGTACCATTATGAATTACTCTATATATAGTGGTATTATTAATGTGATTTTCTTATCATAATGATTATTTATAATTTAAGAAATCTACATGTAGATGATTTAAAACACCACACCTTTGTGTTTATCGTATTTATCATCTTTTATAATATGAGAAGGGAACATTCAGTATTATTTAAGGTTCTCATTCAAGAACAATCCGGTAGAATTACCTTTACGTTCATTGATTATCACATTAAAGAAAGAGTGAGCCTCATAAGCTAATATGAAGAATTTGTGGCATGGTTCTATTGAAGAGACAGGTTGGTGAAGGGGTGACTATTAATAATGGTCTTTTAAATTATTGTACCTAGTGGTGATTATAGGATTTCTATTGTGCTAAGTTTCTTTTGGGTGCAATGTTTATATTTGTAGGCTTGAATATCCTTGTTGCGGAAGGAACTTCAACTCTCTTTCCATTCCTATCCTTATCTCCCTTCAAGGTTCGATATTATTAATTGTTTTGCTGAGGAGATTAGTAATTACCCTCTACCTAAGTGATGATTTTCTCCTTCACCTAACCATCATATGGAAAACTATCATGTTTGCAATAAAATATTATAGTTTTTTCATTGTGTCTATCACCTTAAAAAGGAAGATAATTCTCCTCATAGGATGTCTTCGTCATTATACATCTCTTTATACTTTGAATACTTCACAAATACAAAATTCTTGATGAATGTCGCTAAAAGTTTATTGTACTATCTAATTTGTACTCAACAGTCATAGCTAGGCATAGACAATTATTGTTGGAATATTTAATCCCGAGCAGCAATGTGAAAGTGCATTTAATGCACTATCAGATGGGATTCATTTTGGATTGTTTTCTCCCACTTTTCATGTTTGGCATGAGCTGGCTAGATAATGTTACTAGGAGTGAATTTAATTTAGGTAGGCAAATTTGAATTGGGCGCCAATTTTTGGAAAGACAACAAAAGAAAAAAAAATGAATAAAATGTGTATTTTGTAGGAGACAATTAGTTTTTAAAACAAAAAACGAGGAATGTTCAACAGAACATAATAGAAGGAAATGTTTAGGAGAACCTGCAGCAACAAAGGACATTGATAGTGTTCCAATGCTCTGAAATATCTCCAGCACGTAGCAACACACAAAAGCTATAGTGCGCCTGAATACACACAATTTTGTATGAAGAATATACAAATATTTAGCTCTGAGTTTTTTTGTTAGTAGTTTTTTGAATGTAATATTTTGTGAAATAGAAAATAGAACATATATTTTCCACCTCCTTGTTTGGTTGTCTCCTTTTGTGAGTGTTTTATTTCTTTTCCCACTACAGTTGGGTTCTTTTTCCCAACAAATTGATATCAGAGTCCTAAGTTTTTTGGGAATTTAGTTTTTTAAATCCCTAGCTTTGTTCCTAGGCATGCTATGAAAAAACTTTAGTTTTTGGGTATTTGGGAAAGCCCTAGTTTTTTGGGTAGTGAAGAAAATCCCTAAATTTTATCTAGATATTTGTAGTTTTCCCCATTTAGAAAAATGGCTCAAGGAGACAATAGGAGTTGGAAGCATCCACCCATATTTGATGGAAAAAATACGATTTATGGGCAAAGAAAATGAAAACCATTTTAGTAGCAAATGATTTGTGGGAGTTGGTTGCAAATGGGTTCACAAATGTGACTGAGCCAAATGCATTTTCAACATTAAGCAATGCTCAAAAGAACTAGTTGAAGGAAACAAGGAAGAATGATTCCAAATCCCTCAGTTTGATAGAGGTGGCCTTAATAGAGGCTATCTTTCCTCAAATAGCAGCAACTAGTTATGTAAAAGAAGCATGATAAATACTTCAAACCACCTACAAAGGGTCTAAGAAAGTTAGGTAAGTGAAACTCCATCTACAAATGAGAGAATTTGAGACCATGTAGATGAGGGACATCGAGTCCATATTAGATTTTCAAATAAAGGCTTCCACCTTGATTAACCAGTTGAGGATAAATGGAGAAACCATGGAAGAGTAGAAGATTGTGGAGAATATTCTCATAAGCTTACCCACAAAATTTGACCTAGTGGTTATTTCCATTGAAGAGGCCAAGGACCTCTCAACATTATTAGTTGATGAGTTAATGGGTTCACTTCAAACCCATGAGCAATGCCTAAATAGGTCTAAAAATTCTTCCTAGGAACAAGAATTCAAAGCACAAGCCAATGTGAGAGGAAGGGGAAGAGGATGAAATGGTAGAGGAAGAGGTCAAAGAGGTAGAGGTAGAAGTTACTCTAGAAGAGGAGGCTCAAATAGTCAAGAGGAGGCCAACACCTCCAAATCTGACTTCCAAAACACAAAGAAAAATAGCAATTCAAATAAGAGGAATGATAAGAGCAATGTGCAGTGTTACTACTATCACAAGTATGGTCACTATGCAAGTGAATGTAGGAAGAAGCAGCATGACCAAGGAAATCAAAATAAAAATGTGGAAAATGAGAACAAGGGTGAAAATGAAAAATAATTAAGTATTTATTGCATGCAATCTTGCAAAATAAGGTAGCGCTAAAGTTTGGAACTTGGAAAATGGTTGTAGCAACCACATGAGTGGTAACATAAATTTATTTGCCTCCATTGACCATAACATTAAGTCTAAAATAGAAATGGGCATCAATGATGAAGTTCCAATTATAGGCAAAGGCATAGTGTGCCTACAAACCAAACATGGTGAAGAAAGAAAGCTTCATGACATTTTCTATGCCCCAGGAATGAAAAAAAATCTCTTGAGCATTGGATAGATGGTCCAAAATGATTATAGAGTGCTGATGGAGAAAGGGGAATGTATCATCTATGACAAAGATGGAAGCAAGAAAGTTATGGAAGCGGTTCAAATGACCAAAAACCAAATGTTTCCCCTCAAAATTCAAATCTCAGCATAGTCAACAGGATTGTAGCAGTTAGCCTTCAAGATAGTCATCCAAGACCCATCCAAGCTTTGGCATTTGAGGTATGGGCACTGAAGTTATTCTAGTTTGAATATTTGAGCTAAAAAATATATGTTTAAGGGCCTACCTACAATTATAGAGCCCAATGGAAAGTGTGAAGCATGCATCCTAGGTAAATAACATGGGCAACCCTTTCAATAAGGGAATTCTCGAAGAGCTAGAGCACCATTAGAGTTGGTGCATTTATATTTGTGTGGTCCCATGAAGACCCCAACCCTAGGTGGAAATGTTTATTTCATGACACTCATAGATTCTTATAGTAGAAAAATTTGGTTGTATTTTTTGAAGAAAAAATCAGATGCATTTGAGAAGTTCAAAGAGTTTAAGGCCTTGGATAAAAAGAAAAGTGGCCATTATATCAAAGTCTTCATAATGGACATAAGGGGAGAGTATATCTCTCAAGAGTTTATGAATTTTTGCAAGTCTCATGGCATTCAGAGACAACTCATAGACTAGTTTACTCCATAGCAAAATGGAGTGGCTGAAAGAAAGAATAGAACCATCATGGAGATGGCAGTAGGCATGATGAAGGAAAAAGGTTTTTCTAATGAGTATTGGGGTGATGATATAGCAACAACATTCTACATTTTAAATAGGTTCCCCACAAAGGACGTTCATGATAAGATCCCACAAGAAGTGTGGATGAAATACAAATGGAGTGTTGAGCATTTGAAAATATTTGGAAGTGTGGCACATGCACTCGTACCAAAAGAGAAAAGGAAAAAAATTGATGAAAAGGGAGAAAAATATATTTTCATAGGCTATAGGGAAGAATGAAAAGCCTACATATTGTATAATCCCGTCACCAAGAAAGTTGTGATCAACAGGGACATTGAATTCATTGAAAATGAGTCATGGGATGGAATGTTTGACAACAATACATGTATTTCAGTCTCAATACCCTTTGAAGATGAAGAAGCTATAGAAGGAAGATGTGCCAAAAACTTACATCAAGGTAACAGTTTAGAAAATAGGAATAGTAGCTTTGGAAATCCCCAGTAGGGAAGATGCTCTGGAAACTTTTAGCAAGGAAGATGCTCTGAAAATTTTTAGTAGGGAAGTTTCTCTAGAAACCTAAAACATTAGTCTTCTTCATTAGTGCAGCAGTCAAGTAGCTCCATAAATTCTGATCCTATGCTTGCATCATTGATTCCATGGAATACTAGAAGTGTGAGGGAAATTTTTGACAACACAAGGTATGATGACTTTGATGAGAGTTTAGATTTTGCTATGTTTTCTTATAGTGATCCAATGAATTTTGAAGAAGTTGTGAAAGAAGAAAACTGGTGTAAGGTAGGGGATGAAGAGTTGGAAACTATAGCAAGAAACAAAACATGGGAGCTCACTGATTTACCCAAAGGGAAATTAGTCTTTGGAGTTAAGTGGGTCTATAAGACCAAATGCACTGATGCATTTGGTAAGGTTGAAAGGAATAAACTAAGGTTGGTTGTTAAGGGATACAAACAACAGCCTGGAAGAGATTATGATGAGACATATGCACCAGTTGCAAGGCTAGAAATAGTATGGGTAGTCCTAGCAAGTGAAGCCCAACATGAATTGAAAGTATTTCAAATGGATGTAAAATCAGCTTTCTTCAATGGAGTGCTGAAAGAAGAGGTGTATGTGGAGCAGCCACCTAGCTACGAAATCATAGGGAAAGAAGAAGTCTACATTCTCTAGAAAGCTCTTTACAAGCTAAAGCAAGCACCATGGGCATGGTACAAAAAAATTGACTCATACCTTCTAAGCAATGGCTTTAGCAAAAGTAATACTGAGCCCAAACTCTACATCAAGGCAGCCAAAGGTGAGATTCTTATTGCCATTTTATATGTAGATGATTTGGTTTTCACAAGAAATAGTAATCTTTTCATTGTTGATTTCAAAGAGGAAATGAAAAATGAGTTTGAAATGATAGACCTAGGTTTGCTAAAATATTTCCAAGGAATAGAAGTCAAACAAATAGATCATGGTATCTTTATCTCACAAACAAATTATGTTAAAATAATTTTGAAGAGATTTAGAATGTTGGACAGTAAACCAACACCAACCCCAATAGCTACAAGTCTGAAATTAAGCAAAGAGGACAAAAAACAATGATGTTAACCCAACCCTCTACAAGAGCATGGTTGGAAGCCTTATGTATTTGAAAACAATAAGACCAGATTTGATGTACATGGTAAGACTGATTTCTAGGTTCATGAAGTAACCTAAGGACACACACTGGCAAGTAGGAAAAAGAATTATAAGGTATGGCAATGGCACGAAAGGGTATATCATCATGTATATTGCCTCTAATGAGTTTCCACTAGTTGGGTACATAGATAGTGATTGGGTAGGAAATGTAGATGATAGGAAGAGCACATTAGGTTATTTGTTCCATATGGGTTTAGGAGCAATATCATGGCCATCAAAGAAGCAACCCATCATTTCTATCTCCACTACTGAAGTGAAGTACATAGCAAAAAATGCAACATGTCAGGCTATTTGGATTAGAAGAATCTGTTATGAAATAACTTGCACAATAGAAGAATATGATATGAAATATGCTACAAATACTTGATAATAAATGAGAATAACAAGCCACTTCAAGGGGGAAAACCTCCAAATATTTCTAATGAGAACACACTTCACAACTTGATGATGAAATAAGACTCACAACCTCCTATATATACCTATTTATGCCAAGGATATCACCTAGAACAACTTAGACACACCTATATAAGACTTAGGCCGACCTAAACAACTAAATAACAATATACTAATGATAATATAACTTAATAGAGAGTTATGATAGCCACAAGCTGACTATTCATAACCCGAAGTACAATAATATTAAGGGTGTAGCATGCCCCCCTTCTTCAAAGAAGCATTGTCCTCAATGCTAATCAAGTTTGGAAAATTTTGAATGAACTCCTTGTCTTCCCATGTGGCATCTTCAACTAGTAAATTCTTCCATTCGATGAGATACTCAGTGATAGTTCTATTCCTCAGCTTCTTTGTGCATGTTTGACGAATGCACTCTAGTTCCAAAATGATTCTTCCTTCTTCATCCAGCTTAGGAAGTGTTGTTTGAGTGGGAATATTATGCCCAATTACCTTCTTCAAATAGGAAACATGAAAAACTAGATGTATCTTTGTTGTTGGTGGCAACTCAAGCTTGTAGGCAACACTACCCATCTTCTGCATGATTTGGTATGGACCATAATACTTTGGAGACAACTTATTATTCTTTCTTTGATGCTTTAGTGAGATTTGCTTAGAAGGCTGCAATTGCAAGAAGACCGAATCCCCAACTTCAAAACTTCTTTCACTACGATACCAACTTGTTATGAAATAACTTGCACAATAGAAGAATATGATATGAAATATGCTGCAAATACTTGATAATAACTGAGAATAACAAACCACTTCGAGGGGGTAAACCTCCAAATATCTCTAATGAGAACACACTTCACAACTTGATGATGAAATAAGACTCACAACCTCCTATATATACTTATTTATGCCAAGGATATCACCTAGGCCGACTTAGACACACCTATATAAGACTTAGGCCAACCTAAACAACTAAATAACAATATACTAATGAAAATATAACTTAATAGAGAGTTAAGATAGCCACAAGCCGACTATTCATAACTGGAAGTACAATAATATTAAGGGCGTAGCAGAATCCTTGTAGATTTAAATGAGCAGCAAGAAGATGGTACAACCATATTTTGTGACAATGTATCTTCTATTGCATTGACTAAGAATCCCATCTTTCATGAACAAAGAAAGCATATCAAAATCCACTACCATTTCATAAGGGAGTTGGTAGAGCATGGAGAGATTCAACTTTAGTACAGCAGATCTGAGTAGTAGCTCACTGATATTTTCACAAAGGCATTATCAAATGAATCCTTTGAATGCCTAAGAGATAGGCTTGGTATGCAGGAATGTGCTAGAACTTTAGTTCTAGAAAACTCATAAAAATGTTGATGCACCAAAACTTCAAAAGGTAGTTCCAGGATGTAGAATAGATGCAAATAGGTATGCTCTACAAACTTTGTGCTGATGCTCTAGAAATTTTGGTCTGTTGCTCCAGAAGTTTTGCAGAGTGAAAAAATAGGGACCAATGCTCCAAAATCCCTACTCTGAAAGCTTTTATCCAAAAATATTAAATGATGATGAAAAGCATAATGGCTCAGGATTAAGGGGGAGTGTTGGAATATTTAATCCTGAGACGCAATAGGAAAGTGCATTTAATGCACTACAGATGGGATCCATTTTGGATCTTTCCCCCCCACTTGTCGTGTCTAGCATGAGTTGGCTAGTTAATGTTCATGGGAGTGAATTTAATTTAGGTAGGTGAATTTGAATTGGATGCCAGATTTTGGAAAGGAAACAAAATACAAAAGAATAATAGAATGTGTATTTTGTAGGAGACAATTAGTTTTTGTAGCAAAAAATAAGGAGGAATGTTCAGTAGAACAAAATAGAATGGAATGTTCAAGAGAACCTACAACATAAGAGGACATTGACAATCTCCAATGCTCTAGAATATCTCCAGCACACAACAACACACAAAAGCTACAGTGTGTCTGAATAAGTGCAGTTTTTGTATGAACAATATACAGAGCTTTCGCTTTGAGTTTTTTTTCAATAGCTTTTTTAATGTAATATTTTGTGAAATAGAAAATAAAACATATATTTTTTCCTCCTTTTCTGGTTGTCTCCTTTTGTCTATATTTTCTTTCTTTTCCCACTAGAGTTGGGTTCTTCTTCCCAACAATTATATTATTAATTTTGGTTTCCTTTATGTTATATGCTATTGGGTTTGTATACATGATCAAATGAACCATATCTCCAACCTCATAAGAAGAATTAAAGACATTCATTCTTATTCTTGGTTTCATTTCTCTATAACTATGATAATTTTCCATCATGAGGGATTCTATGACTCACTGGAGTATTGGTGCCAATCATAAATTAATGAACTTCAAGGAAATAATGAGAATTTTACTTATACAATTTATTGTGTGCTTAGATAATATATAGAATATAAGATAGTATCATATACATGATGTAATTGATAGTTTGATTAGATATAAATAGATTATCATTTATCAATGGATTATTTTTCTCAGTAGTACTATTCATTTGTTATCCATCTAACATTGGAAATACTAATCTTGTGATTTGAATTTCTAGCTATCAAGACATGTTCTGAATGTGCACATCACATGTAAAGTCTAGATCTATGGAATATGAATTTTAGATGCAAGGTATTGTTGTCATTTATCATGTTATAGAAAATGAAATCATAAGTGTTGTTGCACTTGAGTGGGTGGAAATCGATGGGTACTATTTCGAGAGTGGGACCCTAGAAAGGGTTGCATACCCACTAAATACAAGTACTCAATTTTTAATACTATCATTAATAAATCAATTTATTGGTAGTCCTAATCTTTTGTGAAGGTTTTGGCTAGAGTCCATGTGGCTCCACGATGCCAATATGGTTGGGTGGTGAGAAAATTTTTACCTGGTGTTTCTATGTCATTACAAAAATTAGAGAGGTTGTTAGTTTATGATTATAATAATGAGATGGAAAAATCAATCATACATATATTGTTATTTTATTTATTTATTTGATTTTGTATATCTGACTAGGTTGTTACATGTGGTATTAGAGCAAGGTTCAAACACTAGGCTTGATGGCCCACTACCTAAAACCTGTTATGGAATAGAACCTTGTTTATAGCAATGATTTAATGAATGAATGTTTTGTTTGTAGGTATGGTAATTTCAAAAGGTGCAAGAAAATAAAAGAAGAGGAGTAAGAGGACATCAAATTCGTCTAGTTTAGGGAACAAGAAAATGACATCATTCTTCCAAGAAGTAAAAGAAAATCAAAATTTTGAAAATCTAGCTTCAATCATGAGCTAGGTAAAGTTGAACAAAAAGGGGAAAAATAAGGAAGAAGCCAAGTTATTAACGAAAAAGGGAAAACCACCAGTTGTTTGAGATCTACCATTTGGGTGCGGATGAGATACACCTAAGATAACTTGAGAATTATGGATGGAATATCTTCAGGTACATCCAAAGGGAAATATATGCAATGAAAATTTTGAGGTGGAACCCATTGAAGAAGAGGAATCAAAATAACAGTAGTTCTTCAAGGGAATTTCTATATTAATAAAAGGATGGATCATCCCAATTTTTGTGGAAGTTATATTTTCAATATCAATTTTATTTCATTTGAAATAGAGCTCATAAATTTAAGGAATAAAATTTTAAAAAAATAAAATTATAAAGGAAATACTATTCCTTGTATACTTAGAAGGAATCTCGAATGGATTCACTTGACTCCTCGAGGCTTTAGGCCAAATTCCAAGGTGAGATTCAAGCTAATTTTATTTTCTTTTATGTACTCCTAAAGACAATGACCTCGATGCACTTTGAATAGGGATGTGTAGTATTTAGAGAGTGACTCAGGACACAGATGGTCTTGATGGGTCTAAGTCTTTGGCCAGAGCATACTTATCCTTTATGGATAAATGCCTATCCCAGTTGGATGGATGCCTATCATGTATAGATATGCGTACTCGGGCACACAAATGAACAAATGGAATATATCTTAACAACTAGATAATAATGAAAATTATGTGGATATGATCCTATATTTGATAACACTTTAACCATGAGAAGTGAAGTGCAAAGATATGAATAGGAACCGAAGAGTATATCCATTGCACCAAGGAAACAATAAATTGAAGATGGAGGTTGCAACTGATAGAAAAAATCTATTGGAGTCAACATGTAAATGACACAAGGTACCAACAAGTAAATTTAAATTTTGAGGATTCTTAAGAAGGAGCTTGCTAGTATGTGATACATATGTCTTAAATGTGATAAAAGATTATATACATAAATTTACCTATTGAAAACGTAAAGAATTTGAATGAACTACATTAAATTACCTCTATGCATAAGATGTCTCTTGGATTTTGATCTTTCTTATCGTTGATGAACCCTAGAGGTAAATATGTATATGATCTAAGATTTATTCTGAGAAGTTGAATCATCAACATTTGGGGATTTACTATTCTTATATTTGATTTGAATTTGAGTTGATGCCTTATCTCATTGATGGGATGGTTATAATACTTACCTAGAAGGGATACTTATTCTATCTAACATTGTTTCATACTTAAAATGTTTATGTTGAATAATTAAATTGACACCATGAATTTTGAAGAGTCACCTCCTAAATGACTACAATAGGATGTATAAGTAGATAGCTTGAGTGAAGAACTTAGATACAAGAGAAACCCATAAGTGATGATAAATCATAATGGTTGGAGGTTTAAATTTCTTATTAATATTACTAATTCTCATAGTGAGATTTGTCGAAACTAGTCAAATACGTAACAACTATCTCGGATATGATATTAACTTTACTAAAGCTTTAAGGAAAGGGAAGTGTGATGTTTTTTAGCAAAAAATAATGTAATGCTTGGCCAAGATACCAAGAATAGAATATTATTCAACTAATGGTTTAACCTTGAAAACAAAAGTATGAAACTATGAATAGGAATTAGAGAACATATCTATGGATCGAGTTACTAGTGAATTAAAGGATGGGGAATCATAATCGTAATAATAAAGTACGTATGTGCTCTTGAAACACATAATTTAAATATAGTTATGTTATCTTGGATAGAAGTTTATTAGTGTGTGATGCCTATGTCTTAATTAGGATGGAAGGCTCTTATAAAAGAAAATATGAACCCATTGGATCTAAGTAAAGTACAGAGATTCACTTCCATGTAGAGAATAATATTTGATAATTAGAACTCCCTTAGATCTATCATCTTGATTTATAAAAAGAAGTAAAATTATCCATTTTTGGAAACCTACCACTCTTATAAGTGATTAGAGATCTAGGTGCATTTGAATAGATATTAGCATACTTATAGATCTGTTTATAAATGTTTATGTTCAAAGGATTCAAATGGTATTACGAATCTTGAAAGGATCTCCTTTACATGTTCATGAAAGCCCCTTAGAAAGATTTATACGTAGATATGATATACTAAATAACAAATATTGTAAATATATATAAAGTTGTAACTGTCAAAAATTGAAAGAAATAAATATTATTATTTCCCTTTTATTAAATTGATCTATTTATTTAAGATGGAATGGAAATTTCAAAATGAGGGGTCTTTGTAATGACAAAGAACAAAGGTTTCATTTCACACAGCATTGATTCAACTTCCCATAATCTTAAAAGGGGTCGTTAGTTATAAAGCGGGAAAAAATTTATATAAGTTTGGGGTAAAAGAAATTTTTACACAATTTTAAGCAAGACAATTTTCTTCCATTGATTTACAGGAAAAAGGAATGGAAGGAGGAAGCAAGGTGAATAAGGGGGAAATATTACTATCAACCACCCGATGTTTGTATTCATAATTTTTTAGGTGGTGATAATATTGGTTCAATCTATTTTATTAGCATTCCCTTTTGAATTATCTTACATATCTGTGGATAGAATTAATATTAGTTGATGCTTCTACCATTGCTTTCCATTTTGCTAGTTATTTTATATTATTTGTGATTCAAATTTAAGAGGGATTAAACAAGGCATGAGTCTAGCTCATGATACTAGTTATGATGGCTAAGAACCACAATATTTACATATAGCTAGTTTATAATAGGGACCGACCTAAAGAATTTATGGTACTCTTTTAATAATGGTACTAATTAGGGTCTTATGAATAGTCCTCAGCAAATAGATGTGTCATGCCATTTGAATGTTTGAATAAGCACTTATTAAGTCTTAGATTGAAGTTGTAGATCATATTGTGCGATGATATTTATTTGTATTAGAATCATCTACTTGTTTTAATGTTTTCTTTCCTCTTAAATTTCTGCTCTCTATATTTTCTTCCATGGAGGTCTTTTACCCATAATTTGTTCTTTATACTTCAGCTTGTGAGGAATAGAATTTGTGCCAAAGCTATATTATTTAATTTGGTTTGCATAAAATTGGTCTAGGAACTCAAGATGCATACACAAAAATATAGGATGTATTATGCTCATGTTAAATTTAAGGGTGATTCCATAATAAATTTGGAACTGGAAATGACATTTATTTATCTTGTAATCTAAGCTATTCGAATGTTCCAACTGATGTTATAGGAATTGGGTTTCATTCTATTAGTTCAAAGTGAAATGGATAGGCTATTGAGAAAAATGTGATATAGGTTGCTCTCTATAATCCAATGTTGGATATCTTCTAAACTTTAAGAAATATTTGTTAATTTCTTGATAGTACTTATCAAACTTGCATTTCTTTTCTAAAGTCTTACTTATTTCATAAAGATGTTTACTGCTAGCTTTCCTATTGGAATTATAATAAAGATATTATGGAATCTAACTGTCATCATGGGACAAATTTTAGTTTTGCTTCCTCTTCCAATTATCTTGGTTAGGTTGTAGATTATTTTTGTGGATCTGGTACCACTAGAGTCTTATAAAATTCCTACTTTATTATTGTTTGCATGGTCTTTTCATAGTTGATCTCTTACTTTTAGTATAATTGTTCTTCCCTTCGAATATATTCTATCTAACTTTTATACATAAGCTTCATATTGCCAAGTAATTAGGTGGTGATAGTTCATATTATCTACCATGTTGTGGAATGAAAGGAAGCGTTACAGGTAAGGCCACCTTGGTTCCACTTGAGAGGAGAAGGGAATGATCGGGAAGGTATCACCACCAAGTGGTAGAAGACAATTGTAGATGGAAAGGAAGTTGGTTGTGAGAGATAATTAGAGAAAAATAAAAGAGGCTTGTTAAAGATGTAAAAGATACACCATCTCAGGTTTTTATCCTGGAGGATGATAATTTCTTGAATAGAGGTGATCTTGGAAGGATTTGGCAAGTTAGTTTCCTAGCTGCATTTGTTAAAATTTTTGAAGGCACTGAAATCACAAAGCTATTGCTCTATTTCCCCCAAAACACAAAAAGGGGAATACAAATACAGAATAAACAAAATGCAAGGAGACAAATATGGGCATGCAATATTTTCCTTTGGTATTAAATATGTGGAAAAAGACAATACAAGAAAGATTAAACTTAAACTACTAAAGGAAAACTCTAAGCTACTAATTACTATCTACTTGGAGCAATCAACTACTCAACCAAAAACAAGCAACTTCATGAGCTACTAGGAGCTCATTGGTAGGAGCCACATAGAGCTCTTCAGGAGAAATCTATGCTCACACAAAAAACAAACAACTACTGCTATTTAGGAGCTTTTAGAATCTCACATATAAAACATTCTCTGAAGCTCACATAGAAAACATTCTCTGAATCGTACATAGAACAAAGAACATTCCCTTCAGACTGCTGCTACTTAGGAATTCAACTTCTCCCAGATTTTCTACTTACAGAATAATTTTCCTTCAATTATTTTTTTCTTCAACAGACATTCTCTCTCAATTTCAAAATTACCAACCAACATTGAATTGGAATTCAAACATTCCTAACTTCATCAATTCTTCTACAATCTTTAGGTGCACATTAGGAGCAAGTGGGGAAGGCAATCCCCAAAACAAACTTTTAGCTATAGGCATTGAATGCCCCTAATAGGTAGGCAGTAATGGGAAGAGGCTCAGGAGCATTCAATTTTCCAACACTCCTCCTTGGTCCTCAGCCAACAAAGGAGATCAATCCAAATCCAAATCAACAACACCCAATCTAGTTTTCAGGCACTCAAAACTGTCTATGCTCAAAGGCTTGGTGAATATGTCTGCTAGCTGCTGCCCAGACCTAAAAAATGCCATTTTCATTTCACCATTCTCAACTAGTTCTCTGATAAAATGATACCTAATTTCTATGTGCTTTCTTCTTCCATGAAACATAGGATTTTTCATCAAGGCTATTGATGAAACATTGTCACAATAAATTACTATTCCATCCTCTTGTTCTTCTCTCGAATCTACCAAGATTCTTCTTAGGAAGATAGCTTGACATGTTGCTACATTTTCTACTATATACTCAAGCTCTGTTGTAGATAAGTAAATGATGGGTTGTTTCTTGGAAGCCCATGAGATGACTCCAGAACCCAAATGAAATACATTGCCTGATGTGCTCTTACTATCATCCAAACTTCCTACCCAGTCACTATCTGTGTATCCAACCAGCCCAAATTCATTTTCTTCTATGTACATAACTCCATATCCTTTGGTGCCATTCACATACCTCAAGATTATTTTACCCACTTGCCAATGGGTGTCCCATGGAGTCTCCATAAACCTGGAAATAAGACTCACATTGTGCATTATATCAAGCCTAGTTTTTATTAAATATATTAAGCTTCCAACCAAACTCTTATACATGGTTGGATCCACATTGCTACTACAATCTTCCTTGCTCAACTTTAGACCTATGGCTATTGGATTTGGAGCAAGCTTGCTTTCAAGCATTCTAAATCTCTTCAAGATCTCATTTGCATATTTTTCTTGAGAGATGAATATACCATCAAGCATTTGTTTTACTTCTATGCCTAGAAAATATCTCAAGAGACATAATTTTGTCATTTCAAACTCTCTTTTCATGGCCTCTTTAAAATTAGCAATGAGAAAATCATCATCTCTAGTAAAAACTAAATCATCAACATATAAGACAACAATTAAAACCTTACCATCAACTGCCTTGATGTAAAGAGTGGGCTCACCATCACTTCTTCTAAAGCCATTGCTCATCAAATATGAGTCAATCCTATTGTACCATGCCTATGGAGCTTGATTTAGTCCATAAAGAGCTTTCTTCAGCCTATAAACCTTGTGTTCTTAACCCGAAACTTCATATCCAAATGGCTGCTCCACATAAACCTCTTCTTTCAATACTCCATTAAGGAAGGAAAACTTCACATCCATTTTAAGTACCTTCCACATGTGCTGGGCTACAATTACTATGACTTTCTACGTAGTTTTCCATCCTTGCAACAAGGGAAAATATCTCATTATTATCTATCCAAAACTGCTATTTGTACCCCTTGACAACTAATCATTCCTTGTGTTGGTCTATCCATCCTTCGACATTGCACTTGGTCTTGTAGACCCATTTCACTCCAATAACTTGCTTCTTGGGAGGAAAATTTGTTAGCTCCCATGTTTTGTTCCTTTCTATTGCATCTATCTCTTCATCCATGGACTCACACCATTTCTCCTCTTTCATAGCTTCTTCCAAATAAATCAGATCACTATGAGAAAATAATGAAAAATTCACACTCATCAAATTCTTCATCATACCTTTCATTCTAGTAGATCTCCCTTAGAATCTTGGTCTTCTTTGGCATTAGGGACGAAAGAGGTGGTTCTGAACTTTCACTGTTGTTACTACTATGTTGAACTAGTAGGTTTAGGAGTTGTTGGGAGGTTTTAGGAGCTCTACTAGTGATTTTAGGAGCTCTTCTAGAGCTTTCAGGAGCTCTAAGGAGCTCTTTAGGAGTTGATCTTCTGGAGCTTTCAAGAGCCAATCCTCTGGCTATCTATAGTTGCTTGCCTTTCTATATGCTCACTTCAAGAGCTTTTAGGAGTTGTTGGGAGCTTTTAGGAGCTTGGTTGATAGCTTCAGGAGCCAATCCTCTAGCTAACTGTATATTTCTTCCTGACTATCTTGTTGACTATCGTCCAGCTTCAGGAGCCATCATGAGCCATCAGGAGCTTTCAAGAGCTCTTTAGGAGCTTTTAAGAGCTTGGTCGATGCTTTTAGGAGCTTTTGCAGACTCATCTTGCTCAAATTAATGTTCTATTTTTGCTTCTTCAGGAGCTATTAGAAGTGGTTCTGAGCTGTCAGAATCTACCACTCCATCCCATGACTTATCTTCTAAGAACTTGATGTCCCTACTAATCAATATCTTTTTGGTGACTGGATTGTATAGCCGAGAGGCTTTGGAGTCTTCACAATAGCCCATGAAAATTCATTTTTCACCCTTGTCATCCAATTTCTACCTCTTTTCTTTAGGAATATGTGTATATGCTACACACTCAAACACTCTCAAGTTCTCAACTATCCACTTGCATCTTGTCCATGCCTCTTGAGGTATCTTGTCATGGACCTCCTTTGTTGGACTTCTATTAATCAAATAAACAACTATTGCTATAGCCTCTCCCCAATATTTAGTCGGGAGTCCTTTTTCTTTCATCATGCTCCTTTCCTTCTCCATGATGGTCCTATTCTTTCTCTCAACCACTCCATTTTGTTGTGGAGTATAACTAGCTATTAGCTCCTTCTTGATGACATTTTTATTGCAAAAAATCATAAAAAAATTAGAGGTATATTCTCCTCCTCAATCTAACCTTAAGACCTTAAGCACATGTCCACTCTCCTTTTCCACTTGGGCCTTAAACAATAAAAACTTATTAAATGCATCAAACTTATGCTACAAAAAATAGACCCATGTCTTATGGTTGTTATCATCAATGAAGGTCATAAAAAATCCATTTATACCAACAAATATGATTTACATAGGGCCTACCAAATCCATATGCACCAGCTCCAATGGTTCTCTTTCCTTTGTAGAGTTTCCCGATTGAAAGGGTTTCCTATGTTGCTTGCCCAAAATGCAAGCCTCACATCTGACATTAGGTTCTACTATTCTTGGAAAACCATCAATCATTTTGTTCTTGGACAAAAGATTCAAACCAGCATAGCCTAAATGTCCATACTTGAGATGCCATAGCTTGGAGGGATTTTGAATGGTGCTCTTGAACACTACATGATGTACTGTTGTACATTCTCCATTCATGAGAGGTGTAACAATGGACTAAGATGAGGAAAAATGTCTCAAACTTCAAAGGGAAAATCTGGTTCTCTATCATTTGAACTATTGCAAACACCTTTGTCCTCTCATTCTTGTCATAAATGTTGCATTGATCCTTCTCCATATGCACTTTGTAACTATTTTGGATCAGCTATCCAACACTCATGAGGTTATGATTTAACCCAGGAGCAAGAAATAAATTTTGTATCTCCTTCTTCTCACCTTGCTTGTTCTAGATCATAATAGATCCTCTTCCAACAATAGGAACTAATCCATTGTTCCCCATTCTTATTTCAAACTTTACATTTTTTTCAATGAAAGAAAAAATAATTTCATTACCACTCATGTGGTTGTTGCAACTGCTATCCAAGTACCATACTTCAGGGCTACCTTCTTCACCAATGTTGCACATGATGAATGTTGTGGACTGGTTTCCTTCAGCCACATTCAAATCAACCACATTTGTATTTTGTTTTGACTGATCTCCTTGCTTGGTCCAACATTCACTCGCATAATGACTGAACTTATGACACTAGTAGCATTCAAAATTTCTCGTGTCATTCTCCTGAAACAAACTATTGTTCTTCTTACCTCTTCGAGAGCTAGTCTAAGAGTTGCTCGCTCCCTCTTGGTTGTTTTCTCATGTCTAGCTTTCTTCTCTAGCATTACCACGTTCAAATCTCCCTCTACCACATCTGGAGCTATTTTTATCTCTCCCCCGTCTTCTTGCATTCAACTAAGCTTTAAAAGCCTTCTCTTGGGAGGAACTTGTAGGCCTATTTAGGTGCTACTCATGGGCTTGTAGAGAACCCATCAGCTCATCAACAAACAACATTGTGAGATCATTTTCCTCTTCAATAGAAATTACCACTGCATCAAAAATTTTGGGTAAGCTCCTAAGGATTTTCTCCACAATCATCTGGTCTTTAAAGGCTTCTCCATTCACTCTCAGCTGGTTTATGAAACCTATGAGGTCTTGTGTGGAAAACTGAGATGGACTCACTGTCCTGCATTTCAAGAGTCTCAAACTCTCTTCGAAGCATCTGGAGCTTCACCAATTGGACCTTGTCAGTTCCTTTGTAATTTGTTTGGAGGGTTTCCCATGCTTCCTTTACATAGTTATTTGCTACTATTTTTGGAAAAATGGCCTCTATAAAGGCTCCTTCTATCAAACTTAATGCCTTAGCATCTTTCTTCCTCAACTCCTTCAACTAGGTCTTCTGGTTGTTTGTGAGCACAACATATGTTGTTGGGTCAGTTACATAATTGAACCCATTGACCAAAAACTCACACAAATCATTGGAAACCATAATGGACTTCATTTTATTCACCCAAACATCATAGTTCTTTGCATTAAAGGATGGTGGTTTCTTCTAGCTCTTTCCTTCATCTCTAGCCATGTCTCCTACACAAAAAAAACTCAATACCCAGAAAAGACAAATGCCCTAACTCACAAGGAAATGGGGCCTATGGCTCTGATACCATGTCAAAATTTCTAAATGCACAAAAATCACAAAGTTGTTGCTCTATTTTCCCCAAAACACAAACAAGGGAATATAAATGTAGAATAAAAAAAATGCAAGAAGACAAATTTGGGCTTGCAATATTTTCCTTTTGTATTAAATATGCTGAAAAAGAAAATACAAGAAAGATTAAACTTAAACTACTGAAGGAAAACTCTAAGCTTTGAATTACTATTTACTAGAAGCAATCAACTGCATAACCAAAAATAGATAACTTGAGGAGCTAAGAGGACCTCACTGGTAGGAGCTATGCAGAGCTCTTTAGGAGAAATGTCTTCTCACACACAAAACAAACAGTTGCTACTATTCAGGACCTTTCAAGAGCTCACATAGAAAACATTCTCTAAATAACACAGAGAATAAAGAACATTCCCTTCAGAATATTGCTGCTCAAGAATTCAACCTCTCCCAGATTTTCAACAGACAAAATTATCTACTTTCAATTTTTTTGGTCTTCAACAAACATTCCCTCTCAAATTCAAAACTACCTACCAGCATTGAATTGGAATTCAAAAATTCCTAACTTCATTAATTGTTCTACAATCTTATGGTGTACGTCAGGAACAAGTGGGGAAGGAAATCCCCAA
>VDFB02264227.1:0-20688 GCA_007258455.2 Sequoia sempervirens | reverse complement strand
CCCAAATATGCCAGATGGTGTATGCGCCCAGCTATATAGATTATGAGCCGCAATAAAACCTTAAATCCAATGCCAGTCCGAAATGTATCACCACTTTTCAGTAATAACCATTCAACACTAGACAATAATAAATATATTCAGGAACTCAATTCAATCTTGGCATCCTTGCCTTGCTTGGCAACTCCATGCTTGCAAACCACTTTGATGATTCTGGAAATCTCTGTAATACCTTGCTTTGACAATGATGATCAATATACTTGCAATCCCCTGATAAATCATTCAAAACCCTGATCATTGAAGTCTTCTTGTAAATTCCAAACAATCTCTGAAAGCACAATGCACAACCCCCGAAATGGAGTTATTTGCAAGTAGGCTTGGGAGATCTTTCACTCATGTACCGCGCTGTTCCTCATGAGGGTTTTCGTCCTCGATGAAGCTTGAGGTTTACTGACTCTCCAGTCTACCTGCAAACCCTTACAATTTTCTTCTTCCAAGATCCTTTCAAATGAGCTCACAAATGCCTTTTATATTTCCCAACTCCCATGCCCTGATTTGCATTTGAAATATATTTTATTTAACTTCATTTCCCGCCTGTCATCCCTTTTTAATTTGGACACTATACTTTATATTATAAAGTATTCTTTTAAAATAACTTATATCCCCTTTTAATTTAAAGTCCCTTTTAATTTATTAATAATGCATATAGTTAAATAATTAATTTAGCTTTATAAATAACGCTATTAAAACTTAATACTTGGGACCATAATCAAACCAAGATAAATCCAGGATATAATTCCGCCATCAAGCCCAAAATAGTAACACTGCCAACTGACCATACCAGAGGCCCCAGTGACTTACTATAAATAGTAAGTATGGATAAAGTGTCTGAATAAATTTCGGAAAGCACACTGCGAGAACCTTGGTAAACACTGAGCTGGGAAAACACCAACTGAGCTCAAAAGGTTGACCAAACAAGTCTGCAATCGCCCTCAAAGGGTGCCCTAACCACCCTATTTGACAAAATACTTACCTGATATATCCCTCCCTCAAAATTATGGAAATTTATTGCCATCTCTAGAAACTCATATTCACACCCTCTTGTCCCCTGTCCTGGAAACTCAGAAAAACACTGCAAATAGGGGGTTGATTGAGGTAGTTTCCCATACAACACTAACCATTTTTCTTGTTGCCAACTTCAGCTGGTTAGATTCCCCTTTGGTGATACCATGATAGACACGAGATTTGTGCAAGTATGACATCAGGGAATTTCAGCAAGTATCCTCTTAAATTATGAAGCCTGTTGGACACAAAGACATTATCACCTGTGTAGATACCAACATCCACAGTTAGGCACCAGCACCCCAATGAGCTCCCAAATGCAGTCACTAGCAGCCCAGTTCTGCAAATGCTCAGAGTGGACTCAAATTTTGCAGGGATACACTGTCAGGCATCCTGATTCCATTTCCAACACTTGTTTTCTGATCAGACATGTCTTCCCAACCCTATCCCATTTTTTTTTAGTAGCATAGTTTCATTTACTTTTTCATTCCCAGGTCCTTTACTTACTGTAATTAGATCAGATTTATGTGCTGTTATGGTTTAGAACTTTAGTGCTTAAAGAATTTGATTTAATTTAATACGGTGAATACAATAGAAATAATTTATATACTTAATAGGAGGGCAGGTAAAATTCGATCTTTCAGTAACATCTTAGTAACAACATAATGTGTTCCCTTAAAAAATAGCTATGCCCATCGTCTGTAAGTATTGAAAACCACAAAGAGTGAGATTGTAGAAATAATAAAATGGTAGAGCAATAGTCTATTGTGGATAATGGGGTGAGAGTTAACGGGGACATGAGATATTGCATTACCTGTTCAGACTTAAAACCCAATGATATGGTTGTCTATTAAAATTCCAATTATACACATATTGGCAGGACAAAGTTTGTCAAACTGATCAACACTTGAGGTTTTGGCAAGTGGCTTAGAGCTTCGTTGCTTGAAATGATGTTGATAATCCAATGAGATACCGTGAAAGAGACGAAAGCATCTATGGGTCCTATATTTTGAAGGATTCGTGGTAAACAGTTATATGATGTAAAAAAAATATACACACATTTATAAATCTTTCAGTCTCAGAATATGAAGATGATTCTTATCTTAGACTAAAGAACACACTATATTGATAATTCCCAGAACTCCTTGCACATGTAGAGGGGAAAAAACTCAAAATACAAGTTGTACAGATTTGGGAGTGTTGAGAGTGCTTGCACACTGTGCATAGAAGGATAATTGTATGTGGGTTTATTTATATGATTCTGATTTATATGTATGATGCTTCGAAGCTCATATGCAATGAAAATGCATTATTGGAAAGTAATCTGACATGTGTCTTTTGTATTATCTTAAACAGGATCTTATTCAACGCCTTAATCTCTATGCCAAGTTGGAGGCACATGATGGCTGTGTAAATACTGTGGACTTCAACCAAACTGGCAATCTGCTTGTTTCAGGATCTGATGATAAACAAGTTATATTTTGGGATTGGTCTGCTAAAACATCAGTATTTTCTTTTCATTCTGGTCATGCAAGCAATGTGTTTCAGGCCAGGATTATGCCTTTTAGTGATGATCACAGTGTGGTTACTTGTGCTGCAGATGGACAGGTACCTCATCTTGTTTTTAACTAGCCTTTTGATTGGATAAAATAAAATTATTTTTCTTAAAAATGGAAAATAGAAAGATTAATGGTTGGCTCTTGTACATGATAATGGTGCTAGTTTTCATTCCATTGTGGCTTTGAAGCAAATTTAGAACAATAATAAATATTTAGTAGATGGAAAGGCCAAAATATTATTATATGTTATAATCAACATTCTCAGTTTTAATTTATCTAAAGCTAATTTAGAAATAATCTTGATAATAAAAGTAGAGAAGAATGAGAAACATCATCTTATATGATCTGAAAACTCAAATTCCTTTTCTTAGTATCAAAAGAAGTCACTCTTTACTTGTCTGATTTAATGTCCCCTTCACTGTCATGAAGAATTTACAGAGGCCCTTAGCTTATTTTAATTCTTGTAGTCTAATTGGGATATTGTAAGGGAATAACTTATTAATTAAGTTGTCTAGAAATGTTTATTTTAGAGGCTACTTATGTTTAATTAATAAATTTAATAAAAGATGGGCATCATTACAAAAGTGACTTATTTCGGGACCCAAAAAGTAAATTTTAATTTAAAGTCACTTTTGAGGGGGAAAGATAGAAGTTTATGAACGTAATATTTCAGAGAGATATAAAAAGGAGAGTTGAGAAGAAATTTTTATAGTTTGGCATTTTTTATATTTTCAAACTCTAGCTTGAGATTGAGTACCCGCTCATCTTTCTTGCCCTACAACAAAAACCCTTTGGCAAAGATTGGTTTTGAGGACAAACACCCTCTTAACCAATTTGTGAGTAGATTAATTCAAAATTCACAGTTGTGTTGAATGATAGAGGATTTGTGGAGATTTGCGTTAATATTTGATATATCATTTCTAGATTTATGATTGAAATTACAGGAGCCATAGAGTAGAGATTTATTGAAAATATATGCAAGAAAATCATTTTAAACTTTTACGGAGTAGTTTTTGATTTATTTTGTTGAAAGTATTAAGCCCAAACCAAGCTGTACCATTTTACCCAACAAGGACAGCCATACAAAAGGAGGCCATACCATTTATCTCCTAGCAAGGTGACCATACAAAATAGGAGAATAGACATCTGGAGCGAGGGTAAGACATTTGAAGTATTAAAGGGAGGTGATTGTAATGTCCCCTTTTTCATGAGCGTTGGAGTTTAGAGGAATTAGCCTATTCCTGATCTTTGTAGGCTAATATGGCATGGTTAGAGGGTCCTCTTGGCAGTTACCCAGGCGTTGGTTGGCTCATTGGATGCATTGGATAGTCATTTCTCATGATATTTTGGATGTTGTATAACATGACATGTTTGAAAACATAATGCTGGATAACACACTATTTAACAACATATTGTTTGATAACACATTGTGTTAGAAAACATATCGTTGGATAACCTTTTGTGTTAGATATCGTATTTGCACTTTATGAGTTATATTTTATATTATTATAATAAAGTGTAAATATAATAAAATATTATATTATTTCTGGAAACTTCTAGATTGTGGGCCGACCTCTTGGTGAAAAAGAATAAATAGATGAGGCCAGCCATTGTCTCATCATCTAGAAATTGTTATTTGATATTGACAGGTCCATTGTGGAGCCAAGGGTTTTTGCAGTTTGTTCACATTGTCGTTGGGAACGAAAACTCCCATTGATAGCATAACTGAGGTGGTGAAATATTCCTCCGAAGGGTTGCAGCTGAGAGGAAGATACTTCAGTTTTCCATTGGTGCCAAAATTTGTGGCAAGGGCCAATTTTGTGATTAGTTCGATTTAGATTGGAGATAGCTTTGCATTCTAATTGTAGGGTTCAATGCAGATTTGCATTTGCAGATTAGAAGAGATATCATTTGGTATTTGAAGGAGTTCATACATTATTTCATAATTCTGATTTTGCATTTCAGTTAGTCGATCAGCACCTTGGAGCCATTGGTTTTCATTCATATCATCATAAGCTTGGTTCAATTTGTATGGGAGCTTGGAGCGCTTCATTCTAGGGTTTATTCCTTTGATGTTAGGCATTTGTTGACGCCCTTTGGAGCTGCTATTAATTTTTATATCAGAGGTCTGCTGTAAACAGGGGCGATTTGGCAAGGGAGGTAGAATTTAATTTATGGAGGTTCATATATGCATCAATTCCTCTTGTTTGCTTGGGCACTCATCTCATTGTTGATTATTGATGATTCTTGGAGACATACATCAGAGTTTGCTGCTGTCAATCAATGTATTTACATGGTCTGGTATACCAGCAGGGGCGGCAAGAGATAGGAGATTATTGTCTTCATTCATTGCTCAAAGGAAGTGCTACATCATCATCAAGCAAAGGCAGATTTATACCAGGTTCTTGCATATGTATTTGGCTCAATTTTGCATTGTCATATTAGGGTTGCTGTAGGTGATCATCTAAATCAGACTTTGGCATTGTAATTGAACATTGGTTGTGAAGCCAAGAGTCTTGGCTATCTATCTATCGAGCATTGTACTCAAATTGCCATTCAATAGAAGAGATATAAGCTATATGCCAAATACTTGTTGAATTGATTAATAAGTTTGCATGCCAATTGTATGACGAAATGTCACTTGGCTGTAGGAGCATATTTTTTATTTAGAAATCATATATGTGCATTGTAAAAGATAAAAGGAAGACATACATGCATTTAGTTTATAGTTTAGACATTGTAGTGTTGAATTGCAAGCATTTGGAGTCTTCTATTATCATTTCTCAAGCATACAATCAGACTGAAATTCTGTACTAGCAAGATCAGACTGCCACAAGGTCCCCGCGAATGCATTAATCGCTTGTCGGTGAGGTTAGCCTATTATTCTATCCGTAGGGCCGTAGGTGAGCAGAGGATCATCTCGGGGCGCTATCAAAGGTGTGGTAGCTCCATGGCAGCTTGTGTCAGTTACCTTCTGCATCTTCCGTAGTGTGATTTTCGTGAACTTTCTATTTTAGAAAAGTTAGGTCAGCGGACGCTATTTTGGGCGTGGCACCTAGTTCAACCTTTCACCGTGAATGGTTCCCTGCCTGCCAGCTTTGATGATCGACGGAGAAATAAGGAGTAATTACGATTTATTAAATATTTAATAATTTGACTTTATATTAAAGTCACTTTTATTGAAATATTTAAATAGTTAATTAAATTCGGCCAGCTTATAAAAGCATTTATTATAATTTTATAATAGAGTATTAATTTTTGACTTAGTGAATATTTATTATTCATTAAATTTGAGGCGCCATTTAATTATTTAATATTTCTCCTAAGTATCAAAGGTGAAATAAATCATTTTATTTAAATGATTAATTAAAAGGAGTTGGGTCGAATTTTATCAAAGGAGTATATATTTTCTTTCAAGGCAAAATCGAACGATTCTGATATTATTATTCGACTTTTGTCTTATTGCTCTGAGCATTGGAGTTTGCAAACCCTAGGGTTTCTGGCAGACGATCGTTTCTGGAGAACGAAAACTCTTCAGAGATTAGGCAGACTGAGGCTATGCAATACCAGCTGAAGCTTGCACTTGGTGATTTCACACAGAGGTCACAGATTGTGCTTATTCATCCATTCTGGCAGAGATTTTCAGAGATAATCATCAGTTGATAAAGGCGACTTAAGCAGAGATCATTCATCAGTGTTCTGGCACAAATCCCAAGGAGCCGTACTTATCATTTATTGCTGTACCTGGCCGTACCAGCAAGGCCGTACTTTCCTTTCTCTGGAGAAACGTCTTCATTCCTCTGGTTCTGGCGATTGGATCTAGGGCGCTTGGGTCTACTGGAGGTTTAGCATTGATTTCTGAGCTGGAGATTCATCTATTTCATTGGGCCGTACCATTTTCTTCATGCATTTATTGCAGCATACAGCCGCCACCAGGTTTTCATAATAAATCTATATTCTCATTCATATGTTGTTATTTCTCTTTGTAAATGCTCTGGAAAAGTTAATAAATGATGCGCCTTGGTATTCTGAGCATTTCCTATGTATTACAATGCACATTTGAATTTATATGAATTTACTAGCATTTATTAGAAAAATCGCAGCATTTCATTTTGTCTGGAAAACCTTCAAAAATACAAAAAAACACAAAACTTGCAAAAAAACCTCAGTTTCAGTTAGGGTTTCAAAATAGAGAACCATCCGGGCTCTAATAATGCATCTTTGATGTGAATTGTTTGACAATATTCTTGGTACAAAACTTCATTTTTCACATCTATGGTCATCAGCAAGGGATACATGATTGAAGTTTATGGGGGTTTTGGGGACCCCAAACATCCACCGCAGATCATATCTAGTGTAATGTCTACCCCCAAATTCAAACCAACTTTTTACACTTTTTTCAAAGTTTATCGTAAGCATTTTGTCAAATAGTTTTCAGGACAATTCATTTTTAATGCATAAAATTGACAGCTCAAATAAGCCTCCACAATAATTTCCACAATATCTCGATAACAGTTATTACAGTCATATACAAATTATCTATTTTATCAACTGTGAAATAAAATACATATGCATTTTCTCCAAACTTGTAGTTTCCAGCACTGATAAACTGCATTACACCCTTTTTTAGAATTTTGCAAGAAAGTACGCAGTCCAAATACTGTACAGCTCCTTCAGAAACATACAGCAACATCAAAGACAAAGGTAAATTAATCAAGAATATCCTTTTAGAAACTTTGACCAGTCAGGCTCCCCAAAATTGATTGTATGGTGTATGACCGGTCTTTGAACATTGTGATTACTCCAACTTCTCGTATTTAACGTATGGCAGCTAATAAGTCTCAGACGATGGCCAAGAATCTCATCTATAAAGGTTTAATGAGTATTATAATGTGAGTTTTGACTGTCTTTTACACTCAAAGATCCATGTCATACCATAAGGTTTAAATCTGCTTGTTTTTGATGAATGAAAAAACATTTATTCCACACACTTAAATCCAACTTCCCTTCTCTTGTTTTATATCCCGTTTATGCCTCTCCATGAAGAGAGGCAATCTCTCCCAAGGGAGTCGTCCTTTTCAAAAAGAGGCGTCCCTTCTTTTTTTCTTTTTTTTTAATGGGACAACTTGTCCCTAGACTTGGGCGCCAAGGTGAATGGGATTGGCCAGCCCAGCCCAATAAACAAAATATTTTTCTTTTAACTTATTTTTCTTTAGTAAATAACTTCTACATAATTTTCCTCCTTCTACATTAATAATAAATTATTTGGACATAATCTGGCTTATTTATCAACGACAATATTTCCAACACTAGTATGGAGATAGGAACGAGTTTGGGGTTTGGGAATGTCGGTATGACATTATTATTTTTCTCCAAGTACAAGTATGCATTCATGTATATATATATATTAAAATTAAAAAAGCAATGATATTCATAATTGTCAATAAACAAAATATTTAAATACCTCGTAATTTGCAAAAGAGAATAGACTCATAAATTCATAACTTAAGTGACTTGTCAAATGCCAATACATAATGAAAATTACAATCAATATTCAATGATCTTCATATTACTCTTCATTGAGAGCATCAAAGTCAACATTTGGTTCAATTTCATTTGATCCACAATGAGTTACAATGCCACTTCCACTTGCCATGTCATATATAGAAGCTACCTCATCTAAAGAGTTTTTTAGCAAGCTATGCAATAGTAACATCTAAGTTAGCACACTTGAGAGTTTCCCAATTCCTCGTCACCCCCTCATTGTAATCAAGTCTCTTACGTGACAAGAGATCCCAATAACTAGTGGGATTTGGGATTGGAGACCCCAATGGGGTTGAGGGGCAACGCCCCTATCGTGTTCCTTGTCATGATATAGGGTGGGGTTTGAAGAGCACACAAAAAATATGGAGAGGGAGGGGGGAGAGGGCAGGTGAATCAGTATTTTAAAACCTTAAAATTTAAAACCATCAGAATCAACAATGAAAACAGTAAGAACAATCATGAGACAAGTAGAACACCGATATCACGTGGAAAACCCTTTCAAGTAAAAAGCCATGACAGTTTTGAGCTTTTATTAATTTCAGATGGGCACCAACCCAGGAGACTACAATCTCCATATTACAAAAGTGAGCACCAACTCGTTGGAAGCACCAAATCCCCTAAAGCACCAACTTCAAACAGCGTGAGCACCAACTCACTATGAATTAACACTCCAACTCTGAATTCAATGCATTGATATCCTTATTTTGATCAAGACTAGCTAATTGCATATACCAACATCTGAGCACATTCTACAACCACACACACATTCTACACATCTTTATACTCTATCCACTAATACCAATACAAGAAGGAAAAACATCTTGAAGCTGCACCTCTCCCAAATACAAACTTATAATCAAGCCTTCATAATTTCAGATGTTGCCACCCACACACCCACGAAACAAAACTGAGAGTAGCTATGTTGAGAAAATTTCACGGACAACTGAATCAGATTGTAATGCTAGTGCATGTATCAACTCTTCAAAAGAGAACAAGAACCATACTTCCCCCTATACACCTCGACTTCACTACATGCAAAGATAATTTGAGCGATATCAAAGACAAACACCCTCAGCCCTTTCAAATTATTTTAATGACTCCTCACACAAAGGCATAAAAATCACTTGAATTGCTCCACACCATACATTTGAAAGCTCACAACTTTTTGCAATGATACACAAAATGAGTGCAGATGTATATACAACCCGTCGTCATGTTAGTTCATATATATGAACATAAATGAGCCCTTCCCTGTTTAATATTGCTGCCCAAACTCACAAATTTCATAAGTCTGAGCACCAAAAACAAAACTCAAGCCGCATAACCTTCACACTAAAAAGCTCTTACACAAAATTGAGCACACCAGAAGAGTGGTCTGTGATATCTTTTAATACTGCAATGGCTTCTCTAAATGCATACAGTCATCATAATTCTGTCTTTCATCAAAAAGCTCGATATTTCTCTCATGCACATCGAATACACAAATGATACGCATCTTCCACAATAATATACTCTCTCATAGAAACGTCCTATGCCATAAACATTTGCATAGCATTTTTTAAAAAGATCACTACTAGCATAGAAAACCATCAATAAAAGACATATACCAAGAATTGCACTCAATTAACTCAGCGTTGACAACTTGAATTAAATCTTCTAGTATGGTCCGCCATGTAAAAATTGAAAGCCACTTATTAGCGCTTCCGCCAGTAAATAGTGCATTGAAAATGGATGGTCTGGAATACCATGAGCATGATTCACTAAAGATTAAAAAAATAAAAATCTTTGAGCAATAACTATGTCATGAACAATAAGCTGCTCAATATCACACACAGATGTTAAAAAAAGTAATACCGATGGCATATATGATTCACCTGGCTTCAATGATGACTAAATTCAAGCTGCTCCCACTTCAATTTTGTTGGCATAATTCAGACGAAATACCTGTAGCCGTCGCTCAAAATAGATGAGCCGCCCTCAACAAGCCGTCAACATTCATAACATAGGCATTACAAAAACTTCAACCCTTTGACAAGTCCACGGTTGACATGGCGCAAGGAAGCAAACTTGTTGACAAATATTGGCATTTGACTTTCAGTTCTAACTCAAATGATCCACCACAATCGATTAATTCAACTACATTCATTTGCAATACAAAACTGAGACATGATTTTCAACAATCTCCCCCTTTGTCATTGATGGCAACACCATCTGAAAGCTGTACTACTCCCCCTGACACACTATTCCCCCTTTGACATCAATGGCAAACTGAGCAACCTACAAATTTGAAATGGGCTAATAAAAAATGACAATGAAAGCTCCCCTCGAGTGTAAACAGTGATGTAATGTCCCCAATTTTTATAATGTCAGCATATAATTAAATAATTAATTTTTAAGTTGTCAAATAAAATTAAATTAAAAAGATGACGTGAATTAATTAATGGTGTTAAAGTGACTTAAGTCAAAAAAAAGTTAAATATTCAATAGAGTCACTTTTTAAGGGGAAATAAGGAGTTCAATTATAAAGTAAAGTTGGGGAGTCATAAGGAAATATTATAAAGTGAAATATTTAAATTTAAAAGGTATGGACCTTTTATTATTTTTGGGCACCACATTGAGGAGTTAAAAATAAAGTTCAAATATTTTAAAAAGTGAAATGCCAAAAAGGGGGCATAGGGTTTTGGCATGTTATAAAAAGGCCTCTATTTGAGAAATTTATTCATTCAGGTTGATTTGGATATGAGAACACTTCTATTGCTGGAGGAGCTTTCTTCAGTAGGGTTTGGTTTGTGGGGATGAAATCCCTCGTAGGCAACATTGTAATGCCCCCATTTTAGCTATACGCCCTTCAGTGACTGATAGCCTATTTTCGGAAGCCCGTAGGCTCGTCAAGGGTAAAATTAGGGTTTCCTATTTTATAGGGATTCTAATGCATTTTTTATGGATTGTATGTTAGAGTTTTGGATGCATGTCTGGTGGAGTTTTCTGGGTTTTCAGAGAGCTTTGCAGTGGTATGTTTTGCAAAGGCATTGGGTAACTTTTTAGAATTTACTATTTTATTTACGCTTGATACCATCTTGAGGCGATGTATCCAGCGATCCTTTCGGTTTCCATTTCCGGCTGATGCGGGTTTGGAGCATATTTGGCTTTCAGCATTTGAGAATCTCATTTTGGTGCGTGATTTTATTTCTAAGTCATTAATGTTATAATTTCTTCAATTGGCCCCTCCAACATTATTAATGACTTAAAAGTTGAACTTAAAGATTGGCCTTTGAGGGGTGGACACCTCATTGAGATTATTTAATCTAAAGTAAATATCTCTTCTCAAGTCTTGGGCCTAGAAAGGTGAATTTAATGTTTTAAAAAGTAAAATATTTCAAAAGTGAAATGGGTGTGTCTCTTTTGGAGGAAAAAAGATGGAAACTAAAAGCCACTTGATCACCTTCAGTTGTTCCTGTGAGGCCATTGCTCATTCATTTCTCATATTTGGTTTTATGATATGAAATGTTCTTTGAATTGATTTTAGGAATAACCGACTAAGGGGAAGCTTAGCTTTTCTACACCATTCTTCGGGCTTGAAACTATGACGCCCTAGATGGTCAATTGGGAGTGTGCTTCACTCAGAAGTGCATACAGAGCTTCATCGTGGTGAATTTTGGTGATATTTTCCAGTTTATTACTTGCTGGTTATTCAATGGCTGAAGTTGATTTTCAAATACAACTCTTTGTATGATTTTATTCTGCTTATGGGTATTGGTTATATTGATTCCTATGCAATAGGCGCCCCTAATTGCAGATTTTCAGAATTTATTTTGAAGTATTTGAATTTATCTTGGAGTTTGCCCTTCTTAGCAGGCCGTACCATTTCAATAGAGCTTTTGATTTCGTGGTAAATTGTATGTTGAGTTTTTGATGTAGTTTTGGTATTGGATATTGGGCGCCAACCTCCTAGAGAGCATTTTCAATTTGTTTCAGTTCTTTCAGTGGAGAATTTGATTTTATTTTCATAGTTTTGTGTTGCTGATTCATTAATGGCTGCAAGGCGAATTTGCATACAGCTTTAAGGGTGAATTTATTTGCACATGGTATTGGTTCTTTCAAATTATGCCTTGACGTCTCCTTTTATTTTGAAATCAATTTATAAAGAAGTGGCTGATTTATTAAGTGAGTCGACCACTCTCCTAGGGCCGTTGCCATTCATTTAATGTCTTGGAATTTGTGCTGTGAACTTTTGCATTGTTTGAAGCTTGGAAAACAGTAGTTCCTTGGTTGCCTAGCCATTGAGGGTGAAGAGATTTCAATTTGGTAGAAGTTTCTTGAGTTTGGGTAAGGGATTTTTCAAATTCTGGTTTCGGTGTTTGCTTTGATTCCAGGTTTAGGTTGGCAATTTAATATCAGACTTATTCAATTTCTGATTTTTGGGCTCTTATTTCAATGATTGAGAGATTATAACAAGAGAGGTCATCTATTTCAATTGTTCTTTGATTCTAGCGTAAATCTTTGTAATTTGCAACTATTATTCATACTGTAAGACTGTAAACAGTAGTACTGTTCTAGTCCTTTATTTGCTGCATTTTATTTGTGTTAATTTATCATATTTGTAACCCCTGGATGGTTTACCGCCAGTGTGGAAAAAGAACTTGTCAATCTCTCATTTATACCCACTGAAAAGTGGTGAATCCCCACTCACGAGTGGATGCTCGACGCAATGGACGAATTGTATTTCATTGTAATTATCTTTCCCCCCACTGAACAAGTGGTAGCGTGGATTGCTCGTGGTCGGATCACTACCTACATTTCATTTCCAGCTTTGTATTTCAAGTTCAGATTATTGCTTTGTTTTCTCCGCCATATGACAACACCTCTCCTTCATTGGGATTGAGTGTGCATTCTTGGCGTTGAGATCTTTTAAAGTTGGATATCTTTTGGGATCTAACGCTAACATTTGGCGTAGTGCTGGTTTGTGTTATGAAAATCCAAGACAAAAGTTAAGGGGCATAGTTCAATGGTATCAGAGCAGAAGATCCTGCCATCCTGTGATTAGTGCTTCATGTTTAGGCAGTTGAGTGACAAAGATCTTTGGTACTACACCGAAAGTCGGAACAAATTCTTGTTCAACTCCTTGTGATATTCTAAAGTTGGCAGTTAGGCATGGCTAATGAAGAAGAGATGTTGGCAGAGACTTTCTTTATGGCTGGAAAGAGACTTGGTAAAGAATTTCAATCAAGAGAAAATGAAGAGAACATTCTTCATTTGTTAGAACAATGCTTGAGACATGCGAAGCCATCACCTTCAGAGAAAATGGAGTTGGCACTAGCTCCTATAGTGAATACTTTGAATCAGCCCTATTGGTTGGGGCATCCTGATGAAGAAACCAAGCTGCTGATTTCTTCCTGTTTCATGGAGATAATAAGAGTTGTAATTCCCCAATTGCCCTATGATGACGAAACTATGAAGACCATATTAAATGTGATAGTGGAAAGTTTTCAAGACCTTGATGAAACTGATAGCAATCAGTACTCCAGAAGAGTTGCTATATTGAATATCTTTTCAGAACTCAAAACAAGTATTTTGCTAGTTGAATTGGGTATGCAAGATCAAATATATTATTTGATCCATTACCTCTTCATTTCAATTTGGAGTGAACAAGAAGAGGATGTAGTTGCAGCAATGAGAAACATTTTAATTTTAACTATCAATGAGATGGATGACATTCCAAAATCCATCTTAACTTTTTTGTTAAACATTCATGAACAAGAAGGAAAGAATTCCTCTACTGCTGGTATGTTGATCAGAGATTTGTTCATTCAGTGTGAGAGAAAATTGAAGCCACACTTGAAGAAGACAGAGCAGAAAAATGAGGTAGTCATTAATGCAGAAGACAGAAATAAAATGTTGTTTCTCAATGATTGTAAGGTTGTTTCTCAACAAGTACCTATTGATATGTAGTTGTCCGCACATGCTGAGGATGAGTGCAATGAGGCAACATCAATTTTGAGTACACATGAAGAGTCTATGACAAGGAATCAAGAAGACTTCCTTGGTATGCTTGTAACAACTAATGAAGAGATCAGTGATATACCTTTACATGAAGGGCTCATTGAAGACAAGACGGATGAAGTTTTCAAATCAGCTAGTAATGAAGATCCTTTATTTCATTTCAGTGAAGATGACATGAGTAGTCATGGATTTGAATCTTTTGATCATCAAACTAAGCTGTTGGAGAAAGATTTTCATGAAGATATTAGTTTTGGTGAGTTGGGAGGTGTCTCATTCAAAGAGTCACCATTCCAAGAGGAGTACGAAGGGAAATTTCCTCTTGATCAAAGTAATCAGCCCTTCAGCATTTGGGATCCGAGTGTGAAGACACCTAATTTTGTTAAGGAACTTGTATGGGATAAATTTCCTTTTGATCCCAATAAAGAACAAAATTCAGATTTCACTACAAGCTATGGGATGCCCTTTGGAGGAGAAGCTGTTTTTGACAAAAAAGCTTGCATGAAAAAGTCGCATAATGACCATTTTAATTTGGTTGCAGCCACTAAAGAAAAATTTGTTGCTGCTAAAACTTTTAGGTCTGCAATCAATAATGACTCATTGATCAAGTTGGGGGCTTCTTTAACAAATAATCAAGGAGACAGTGAAGGGGAAATAGAGCTAGAAGACCACGAGATCTTTGCTGATGGAGAGTTTAAAAAAGTTCTCAAATTCAAATCAGATTTTCCTCTTTATGTAGCTGATTGTAAACACAGGTCCAAAGAATTGGTAAGATTTGACCCTCTTCATGACTTTGAGCATTTTTAGTTGGTGGGTGGTGAATGACAAGAATCTTGGAGCAGCAATGGGGGCAGCAGAGACAAGAAACAGTTTTTTAATTTTGAAATACAGCCTATCAGCAGTTCACCATCCTTGCACATTTGTGAGTGGAAAGGTCAATTCATGTTGTCCATTGAGGATAAAGTGCATGCCTTATTCAGATTTGACTACTCACATAGTCTGATTGAAGAGAGACAGGAAGGAGTTTGGGATGGAGACACTCTCTTTAATCTGCAATTTATTAAAGACTCCTTAGTGATTATGAAATTAGAGTATCTATGCTGGATTAAAGATTGGGATTACGCCTACGAATTCTCAAAGAAGATCTTTGGTGCATTTCAAGGATGTGAAAGAAAGGCTAATAAGCTTACTCTTGAGCCTGAATCAACGAAGTGCATGCTAGAGAATGCTCAGTTGGGCATAATGGAGGTAGGAGACCAGCTAGTTGATTTCAAACATCTCCGAGAATGTGGGGACGAGTTATACTCTGTGATTGATAATCCTCTAAGCTTGCTTGTAAGTGGATGCATAAGAAGTTTAGAGAATTCAGTTGCCATATGGGACTTGTTGATTCATGATGATTTCCCCATCTTTGACAACAAGGTGTTGTCAAAACTTGTTTTGGTAAGACATGTTGTTTACATGCCTGACAGTTTATCCTTTGGATTGAGTAATGTTCACACCAACCTGTCTTGGGAGTTGGATTGGAAGACAATGTTTGGTTCAGACTCCCTTGTTTTTGAAACTTTCATGGATAGACTTCAGTGGTTCACCAAAGAAATCAATATTTTCTTAAGTATGCATTTGGAGTTGTTTGGCACTTGTGAATGTGTTGTGAATTTCTTTAGGGGCGTGGTGGATCGTTGTTGGTCAGGTATCCTTGTTTGGCATCCTCGATGTGAAATGAAAAATTTTCTGGGGTATGGTAGGAAGGTTCTTTGGAGGGATAAGGATCAAAATTTTAGAATTAATAGTGTTATTCCCTTCCTTACCAGCCACTTGATGGATCCATTTGTTCATCAACAAATGGATTGGAGAGAAATTTTGAGCAAAAAACGGTTCTTTTATGTAACGAAATCTCCAGAGAGACTGTTTTCAGTTGTGGATATGAGTAGATGTAATATTTTGGATGATGATTTTCAGTTTTGCAGCAGCTGTTTATCTTTTTGGATGTTGGTTTTCCAAAAATCAGATCCTAAGATGTTTATTTCAGACCTATTAGGAAGCTGGTTTATTCATTTCCAGGTCTTTCAGTCTCCTATATGGACTGAGTTTTTGCTTCAAATGAGTGAGGGAATGATGCAGTATAGTCAAAATTCAGGTATGGGTTGTTCTCTGATAATAGACAGTGAAATTTTTGTTAACATCTCATACATTATTGTTTGGGGCAGCAAGCTATTTGCTGATTTGATTCATCAATTTAAAACTTATGTTGTGAGATGTGTGAAGATTTCTTGGAGTTCTTTCAGTGAAATCAGTTTACTTCAAAGGAAGCATTGTACAATGATGGTGTGTGGAGCGTTGTTTTTTGTTTGGCATTGGTTTGGTGACTTGTTTAAGAACATTTTTGTTGCTGATCAGAATTATGACAGCAAGGTTTGGAGGTCCTACAGACTGATATGGGACCCAGGCACTGACATGTTTGATGCATTGTCTTTTGTGGACCGAGACATGTTGCTCCACCTTGGGTATTCAGATGTTTTAATCAGAGTAGCGCAACGGATTAGACAAACAGTCTTCCTAAGGAGGATTTGGAATCCTGGTATCACTTGGGTTTGTTATTCAACAACTGAAGATGATGAAGCCAATGTTGGTTTTTTGGAGTTTCCTTCCATGGTGTTTCAGTTTAGTTTTAATCAGGAGGCCTCTTGTATTGGCATCCAGCAGTGCAGTGCTTACATCAATTGGTGCTATCTTTCTCCTAGGTTGATTTGGGACCCAAGGATCATATTCAGTTTCAGTTTGGTTCAGCATGGTGATTTTGGGAAGGCATTAGAATTGCTTGAGGACAAGCAATTTTGGGAAGGGCTGACTGTAATGTCCCCATTTTAGCTATACGCCCTTCAGTGACTGATAGCCTATTTCCGGAAGCCTATAGGCTTGTCAGAGGTAAAATTAGGGTTTCCTATTTTATAGGGATTCTGATGCATTTCTGATGGCTTGTATGTTAGAGTTTCGGATGCATGTTTGGTGGAGTTTTCTGGGTTTTCAGAGAGCTTCACAGTGGTATGTTTTGCAAAAGGCATTGGGCAACTTTTTAGAATTTACTATTTTTAGCAAGTTCTATTTCTGGCAGTGCCATCTTGGGTAGTAGCATCAATAGTCAACTCAATTTCCATTTCGAGCAGTGTAGTTTGGAGCATATTTGGCTTTCAGCATTTTGAGGCTCATTTTGGGTAAAATGATTTATTCTAAGTCATTAATGTTATAATTTCTTATTGGCCCCCTTGGCCTAGTATTAATGACTTAAAGTTGTTTTAAAAGGTGGCCTTTGAGGGTGGACACCTCATTGAGAGATTATTTAAATATTTCTAAAGTAAATATCTCTCCTCAAGTCTTGGACGCCTAGAAAGGTGAATTTAATGTTTTAAAAAGTTAAAATATTTCAGAAGTGAAATGGGTGTCTCTTTTGGAGGGAAAAAAAGACGGAAGCTAAAGAGCCAACAGTCACCTTCAATTCTATAAAAGAAGGCCATTGCTCATTCATTTCTCATATTTGGTTTATGATATCGAAATGTTGCTGAATTGATTTCAGAACCCAACTAAGGGGAAGCTTAGCTTTTCTACACCATTCTTCGGGCCTGAAACTATGGCGCCCTAGATGGTCAATTGGGAGTGTGCTTCACTCAGAAGTGCATACAGAGCTTCATCGTGGTGAATTTTGCTGATATTTTCCAGTTTATTACTTGCTGGTTATTCAATGGCTGAAGTTAATTTTCAAATAGAGCTCTTTGTATGATTTTATTCTGCTTATGGGTATTGGTTATATTGATTCCTATGCTACAGGTGCCCCTAATTGCAGATTTTTAGAATTTATTTTGAAGTATTTGAATTTATCTTGGAGTTCGCCCTTCTTAGTAGGCTGTACCATTTCAAGAGAGGTTTGGATTTTGTGGTAAATTGTATGTTGAGTTTTTGATGCAGTTTTGGTATTGGATATTGGGCGCCAACCTCCTAGAGAGCATTTGCAATTTGTTTCAATTCTTTTAGTGGAGAATTTGATCTTATTTTCATAGTTTTGTGTTGCTAATTCATTAATGGCTGCAAGGCGAATTTGCATACAGCTTTAAGGGTGAATTTTATTTGCACATGGGTATTGGTTCTTTCAAATTGTCTGCTTGAGGCATCTCCTTTTGTGCAAAATCAGAATTTATAAAGAAGTGGCTGATTTATTAAGTGAGGTCGACCCTCTCCTAGGGCCGTACCATTCATTTAATGTCTTGGAATTTGTGCTGTGAACTTTTGCGTTGTTTGAAGCTTGGAAAACATTAGTTCCTTGGTCGCCTAGTCATTGAGGTGAAGAGATTTCAATTTGGTAGAAGTTTGCTGAGTTTGGTAAGAGTTTTTTCAAATTCTTGGTTTTCAGTGTTGCTGATTCAAAGTTTCAGTTTGCAGAATTTAATATCAGACTTATTCAATTTCTGATTTTTGGGCTCTTATTTCAATGATTGAGAGATTATAACAAGAGAGGTCATCTATTTCAATTGTTCTTTGATTCTAGTGTAAATCTTTGTAATTTGCAGCTATTATTCATACTGTAAGACTGTAAACAGTAGTATTGTTCCAGTCCTTTCTTTGCTGCATTTTATTTGTGTTAATTTCTCGTATTTGTAACCCCTGGATGGTTTACCGCCAGTGTGGAAAAAGAACATGTCAATCTCTCATTTATACCCACTGAAAAGTGGTGAATCCCCACTCATGAGTGGATGCCTGCCGCGGCAGACGAATTGTATTTCATTGTAATTATCTTTCCCCCAACTGAACAAGTGGTAGCGTGGATTGCTCATGGTCAGATCACCGCCTACATTTCATTTCCAGCTTTGTATTTCAAGTTCAGATTATTGCTTTGTTTTCTCCGCCATATGACAACACCTCTCCTTCCTTGGGATTGAGTGTGCATTCTTGGCGTTGAGATCTTTTAAAGTTGGATAGCTTTTGGGATCTAACGCTAACATTTGGCGTAGTGCTGGTTTGTGTTGTGAAAATCCGTGAAAAAAATTAAGGGGCATATTTCAAACATCTCCGATGTTGGTGAGAGATCCAATCTTGGGGATTGATGGTGATTGCCATTCAGGAATCACTCTTGAGCTTTATTGTGAAGTTTTTATAGGGTTTTCAGTTTTGAATCTTTGGAGTTTTTGGGTCAGCAGAATTGTGAAGCGTTTGCAAATCAAAAAATTCTTTTTTTTGTTGGTCACCCCTTTCCCATACAGGTCATACCTCCGCTTCATTGCATTTACAGTCATTATTTGGTGATCTATATGGCATACGGAGCAATAAGCAAGTGAAGAAGGGTTAGGTGTTGGGTTTTGAGGTTGATTGGCATATTTATCTTGCATTTCCAGTTTGTCCTTGGGCCGCACCAGATGCACTTTCGAGTCTATCTTCAACCTTCAAACCATTCACCATCTTGATTAAGTGAATAATAGGGTAAGCTGATTAGCAATAATCTGATTACGATCCTCTCAAACCCGCTCTGATACCATGTAAATTTTTAGTGAACAAATTATGTGCACAGAAAAATAATTCAAAATTAGACAAAATAACATAGCTGATACCCTGGGAAAACCCTCCTCTTGAGGGAGAAAAACCCAGCAACAAAGATCTCTCTTATATTTATAAACAATGGCAATAATTCTCTTTACAATGAGGCTTAACACAAGACCAATATTCAACACTTGAACAAGATGCAAGAATAGAAAAAAAACTGACACTCCTTGAGATTGATATTCAGCCTTAGAGAAATTCGCAATCTGCTTCTTGAATGATTCGCAATCTGATCTTGAAGAATTCGCACTTGATAATTTGCACTTGCTTGAATTCGGACTTGACAGTTCGCACCTGATAGAATTTGGACTTACAGAATTCACACTTGAATAGCATAAACTTGGTGTCCTCAAATGATAAGATGAACTTCCATATATACATGGCTATGAGAGGTCGCACCTCCTCAAGAACAAAGTCGGCCAAGATACAATATAATTTCCAATGAAAGTCGGCCCAAAATATTGCCAGGAGAGAATATGAAAGTTGGCCCAGAATATTGCCAATAGAGAATATCGTGGAAAATAAGGAATGAGGTCGGCCTCATAACATTCGCGCCTCCTCATTAAATATAAGACAATACAAAGTTATATATAAATTAAATAGCCGAAGAGCTATCATTTAATTTATGTTTCCTCCAATTGGACTGAG
Source organism: Sequoia sempervirens (assembly GCA_007258455.2). Taxonomy (NCBI): domain Eukaryota; kingdom Viridiplantae; phylum Streptophyta; class Pinopsida; order Cupressales; family Cupressaceae; genus Sequoia; species Sequoia sempervirens. The sequence goes on along the minus strand of VDFB02264227.1, from coordinate 295 downwards.
CTGGAAGGATCGCCTGAAGCTGCAATTATCATTAACACTCCCTCTCAGCTAGGGAGAGAACTTCCAGCTGCTCAAGACAAATCATCTCAATATGATGTCCATCACAATGGCTACAACCAGATATGAAGAGAAGAATATCACCTCAACGTGATATTAGATATCGTCTCGATATCAACCATAATATGGTAAGTACAAGTGTTCATCACTTGCGTGATGTTGTCACCTCAACGTGACTTTCACTATGACTCTCTCAGAGGGTGAAACACAAGTACAACATATGTCATAGAGTCTCACA